>JBCJKH010032945.1:0-19838 GCA_039877255.1 Loriculus beryllinus
AAATATAAGTTGAAAATCCATTAACTTCTGATGATTCTATTAGGAGCAGGTTTTTTTATTTTCCTTTATTTTGTACAATAGGCAGTGATTCTGTTTTAACAGTTCTTACTCAGTTGGTAAAGTATGTGCTACAAACCACATCTCTTCTAAAATGATGGTGGACTATGCATCCTTTGCAGGTTTTATTTAAACTTTATTCCAATAAGGAAGGAAGATTCTGGATAGAGAAAAGTAATTATTTTCCTTGGGTTTGGTAGTTGTTTGTTATACCTTTTATCAAGACAGTAAAAATGTGTTTGGTCACTTTCTCCATTCCCCTTTCACTGTAGGATTTGCACTGCTAACAGCAAGTTTTTTGGTGTGCATTTCTTTTGAGTACCTCTAGTGAGCATTTAAATTACATCCTGCTGCTATATTTTTAAAGGTCCACCTGACAGGATCCCACCACCAACAAGACCTCTGCCGACAGTGCCCCCACATCGTTCAATCCCTCCAGCAGACCCACGGAAGAATGACAGGCAACCTAAACCTCCCCGGCCACCCACTGGTGACAAACCTTCCTATCCCGGAGCCAAGCCTAACATCTGTGATGGGAACTTCAACACTCTGGCTATTCTTCGCCGGGAAATGTTTGTTTTCAAGGTAGGAGGCTGTGAATTTTTCAGTGTTACATCAGATGTCTACATTTCTCCTTTTCTTTTGTTAAAAGCAAACTCTCATTTGTCATGACTCCACTTTCCCAGACTGCTCACAGTCAGAAAGTTCAAGAAAGAAATTAAAAATTAAAAAATAAACATACACATGGTTTCAGTGTCTAGCAGAGGACTGCTGTAATAGTCTATTTTGGGAAAACACCCGTGTCAGCAGAAACTCCAGTGCCTCAAAATGCAAGGGTAAATAAATGCTGCATGTTATGGAAAGATAAAAAGTTTAAATCAGTCATGAATAATAGGAATGATTTGCTGGGAATACAGCCACATTCAGAAATACAGTAAATATTGTGTTTTCAATGCCTTATTTTTTCCATGGAGCTATAATTTTAACTTTACAATTAGATCTGTCATTTATAAAGGAAGTTTGTCATTGTGTTGTGGTTGCCTTGAAACCACAATATCTCAGTAAAGGTCTTTGCCACAAAAATCTTATTTCAAATGTGTCATTGTTTATTTCCATTTATCTTCTTGCTCTGAACTGAAAATGTGGTATATACAACAAATTAAAATAAACAAATGGAACTGAAAGGCAATCTTTTGATAGAAGGGCTTTGCTAAGACTCATGGACATCAAAGCTATTTTAGGAGGATGATCTGCAATATGTTTTCCAGAAGGCATTGAATGTTGAAGAATAGTTGAGTCCGTATTATTTGGCCTCTTAAATGAATTTGCTGACAGATAGTGCTGCAGAAATATTCCAGAAAAAGGCAACAGGATAATCTGTTATTTTTAATGCTGGTGTGTCAAATTTGCTTAAGCAGTACAAAGTGGGATCTTTGTTTTGTATGATATGATTCTTTCTAACTTCAACATCATAGGTAGAGAAGAAGGGCCTTTCACATGAATAAATAAATACTTTTTCCTTCAGCAGTAGTGTAAGTATTAGGGAAGTGCAACGAATTTCTTTCAAAACATGAAGCTCCCAATTCAACATCTTTTGTTGTCCTTTCTGATAGGACCCCTTTCACCCTTACATATTTTGGTTTTATGTAATATATCGCTCCAGATAAACCTTACTAGCAGTGCTAACCAGGCTTCCACTTTCTTTAGCATACCTGAAAAAATACACACAAATAGCTTTACATGAATTCATTCAAAATTATTGGGCTACCTTCACAACCCAATGGACGGGAAACATTTTTTCTAGAAAGAGCTAAGGGTTTAGCTGGTCCTGGGCATTTAGCTTTTTACATTTGAATAGATGGGATATCTTCAACTACTGTGAGGTCCTGAACCATCAGTCTTGTTATGACTAAAACTCAAAGGTTAAGGAGGAATCTAATTTTCGAACTTGACATTGAACAGGGTAGTAAAATACCTACTTCAATCTCATGTCATCCACCTCAAAAGCAATAGAACAAACTCTCATTTATTTTAGACATAAATGGATAAATAGTGAAATATTATCCCACTAATACAAAATTTCCTGTCTAGGCAAGTTTGTGCTCCTGGATGAATAAATTCATCACAATTATTAATCACTTTTTCCTATTCTGACTGAAAATACAAAGAAGTTTTCTCCAAAAATGTTTACTGTTTACTCCCTTAACACTACATATTTACTATACTGTTTGTGTGCTTGCTAGTATGCAAACTACATTTATATTCCAAAATTAAAACTCCATTCATGATCCACACCCTAATGAGGAAACACGGGAAAACTTTGTCAGAGAAAAATGACCAATAACAGGGTGTTTACAGATTTCATGTTCAGAGTCTGACTTTCTGAAATAAAATTGGTGCAATCGTAAAAGCAACATGTTGGGAACAGAAGAAAAAGATCGCCTTTGTCCAGATTAATTTCTTTAAGAAAGCTCTTAAGTTCTTAACATTCTCCTTTTCTCCTTAGGGTACATGGGAGCATGGCAAAGCATGACTTGGATTAGCATGCTAAGCAACAGAGTTTACTAACTTGACTCTGTAGTCTGACTGTGAAAGCTTGAGTTGGTAGGCCTTAACTTTCTGGTTTGTACCTTAATGTGGTAATGAAGATTTTTATCTGCTAAAGGATTTTCATTACCTGTTTGAGAATATTGTTTTTTTTGGAGGTGTGGGGCTAGTTTATGAGGAGGAGTATGAAAATGACAGAAAAAGGGAGAAGGAATTAAAAACGTCAGGGGGTATTATTAATTTCCACCTTACTTTGCAGAACTTCAGGGTGGCAGGTTATAAGGAAATGTTCCACGTCAGACTGTAAGCAGAAGCAGGGCAGGAATTAATTCTCAGAAGGTATAAACAGGAATAGGGACTGAATACAGGAAAAGCATCCAGCCATGGAGGAAGTGAAGCTGGAGGTTCTGTGGCCTGACAAAATTTAAAAAGCAAGCTTTTTTGCACTTGCCCCTCAGTGATAGTACAAGAATACATTGGGAAATGATGGGCTGAGAGCCAAGTACAGAGAGGTGGAGAAGAAAAGTGTATTGATGGCAATACTGTACCAGGTGGAAACAATTAAAAGGAGAATTATGACCTTCACTGGAAGAATTATTGCTGGATAGTTTCCAGATGAGTTAAATTAATAAAGTTGGAGGATAATCAAATAATATCCTTTTCTTTTTTTGTCTTTATCCAAAGGTCTGTAACAATTGTGTAGTGGCAGATTTTACTGCCTAGTAGGCCACGTACCAGTTTCAAATAGACACTTTTTTTATCTCATGGGCAAGGCCGAAGTTCAGGAGCTCAGTTTGTTTAAATAATCCTTGAAATTGCTTGGGAACTTAACCACAGAGTTGAAGAATGTCAGCCTTTTTTAATAATTAAATTCTAATCTAAACATAAAAATGAAGTGCAAAAGATAACAGTTTAAGATACACTGTGGATTTTCATAAAAGATGGCAAACAATATTAATTTCAAGATTGTTTTCTCTTGGCTGTTCAGCTATTAAGTGCACTTAAGAGTATCAGAATATTAGAAACAATTTCTATGTTCAGCCAAACTGATAAGCTTTGTCTGTGGTTTTAAGACTATCTGACATTCTTGAATGGGTATATCCAAAGTAAAACTGAAAAACAGTGAACTTAAAGGGAAAATGGAATTTACACTTATCCATCCCTTTTTTATTGTTTTGCCATCACTTTGGCAAAGCATCAGTCCTATCAGTACTTGATAAAAATTGTAGAGTTATAGAAATGAAATAAAGAGGAACTGTTCTTGATCTAATATGAACAGTAAACACAAAAGTAAAGCAATCAACCTGTTAAAGATTCCCCAAAGGCCACCAAATAAAATTAAAATTTGGTGGATCTATTGTTTTGTAGAAATTATTGGATTTTAAGGAAAGCAAAATTGTTTGTCACCAAATATATTTGATTACTGACATATAAATGTATTGTCTCTAAGGGACTTCTTCCTGAATTCTTTGAATTAGATGCCCTTAAAATGTCCCTTCTATCTGAAAGGCTTGGAGGCACAGTATGCTATAGAAGAAAAATATCAGTTAAAATCAAAGTATTGTAGCTATTGGTTTCAGTTGTCATCCACTGTTATTTTGAAGTGTATGAAATTTGTCTTAATTGAATGCATTTTTTTTAATCACTACTGTTACTTGATACGTTTGAGCTGCTATAAGCAACTATCAGGATAGAAGAATGTCTGTGCCAGAATTAGTGAGTGCCAAATTTTTTATCTTGAGATTCCAGTTAGCTTCTGTATTTATGCTGAATGCAATTAGTATTTAGCTGTCACACTCATTTCCAATCTTTTCTCTAGCTATTTTCTCTTTCTGTTTAGTTAGAACTCTCCTGGGACAGAGAAAATCGTGAAAAACAAATTAGCCTTCCTTTTCTGGGAAAGTTGTGCAAAGTGGCATGACACTGTCTGCCTTTAATGGAAAAACGTCTCAGCCATTGTATATAGCAATATGTGGTGTCTGACAACACTGTCTTCTTAAAGACTCCTGAGAGTACCTCCAGGGCTACTGCATCATGAAAAGAAACCCCATTGTCTAAGGTCACCCAAAGAGATCCATTAGTGAGGATGTTTACAGCATATATTTCTTTTTCCTGTGTTCTGTGCAGTTCAAACTGCTTTTCCAGTCTTCTGAAGCAAAACAGTTTTGAAGATAATCTAGAATGTGCTATCAGTAAAAGGTCTTATTTTAACATGTTCTGAATCTTTTACACAGTTAAAAAAAATGCTGGTTGAAGGGAGCCAGTGATTACACAGAATGAGTTGTCTCTCAAAGAATGCAGATCAATTAATAGCGGTTGATTATTCTGTTATTTTGGAGGTGTGTATAGCTTCTCTTTGACTCTACATGCTGATTGTTCTTGGCAACAAAACTACCTCTAGCTCTGTTTCCACAATCTGTGTTATTGTTGTTAATATCCTTTTTGTTTCTGTCCTTTTCAGTTTCACAGATTTTAACTAAGTACTTAGGGTTTTGAACTGGTTAAATCTAGAAAAGTAAGCACTAAATGTGTGGAACTTGTTCTATGACCAAGTTAGAGGGACAAGTCACTGCTCTTTATGTGGCACAGTTTTTTGCCTCACGGAACTTCTCATGGAGGTTGCACCGACCCATTCTTTTTTTGATGCTAAATCTTTAAGAAACAAATGAATGGATCCTATATAATCTATAATGAATTTAGTATTCATATTGGAAAAGTTGACTCACTCCTAGAAGAACAGCATTTTTAGCCATTGTTATATACAAAGGTGTTTGTTGAGATGTAATGTAAGTATAAGAGAAAGAAGCTTGTCCATTAGACAAATAGCATTTACAGCTGAGAGAAATGTCTTCTGAAATGTTAACATTACAGATGGTAAAATATGGAACTAATTTTAGGAAGGCCTTAACAGGCTGTGTTTTACTATTTTATAGTAATTTCTCCACAACTTGCAGAAATTTGTTTTCTGACTCTTCATCTGCTAAGAACCATTGTAAAAACATTTATGACGTGCCAAACAGCCAAGCCAATTAGGCTGTCATTACCCCTTGGCATTAGTTTAGACTGCAGTTCCTTTCATACATAACTGTATAGATGCCATTTAATATCCCTTTCAGAACTGTGTATTTATACAGGGTAAGCTGTTAAACACAAAAGGAAAAGGAAAACTGTTTCTTGATATGTGGCAAACACATAAGGAATTTTTAAAGCACTGTAGCATTGGCTATTTAATCATAACTAGTAGGTCTAATAAAAAAATCTGTGAGATGGAGGGAAAATAATAATAAAAAGCAAAGACAAAGAAACAGCTGCAGTATGAGACTTGACTCCACCTTATTTGAAAGCAGACATTTTTTTCAAAGCTCTCCCGGCCTGTTTATGTAGCTGTTTTTTGTCACATGGTGCTGCAGATGTCTGGGCTGTCAATTGCAGCCTGGGAAAGTTCAGCAGGGGATACTATGGAAGTAGACACTTCGGGGTCTGAGAGGAAAAACCACTTAACATCTCAGCTATAAAAGATGGGGGACAGGAGGTCAGAAGTAGCTAAGTTTGCAGAGAGCGGACTCCTTTCCCCCTTCTTTTTTATATCTTTATGGTAGGATGAACAATCTAGTGGAATTCACCATTTTTGAACTCATCAGGGGGAAGGACAGCTTTAATTCAGTAATTCATCAGGTAATTCAGGTTATATGCTGAAAAGGAAGGAGAAAAGCAGCAAAAACTCAATGCAGATTTCAGTGTATCACAGCAGACCACGCCCATTGGAAATGTACAGGATGGATGTTTTTTTGGCACAAAACCAAATTGTAGGATATCACGAAGGGAAAAAGCAGAAATATTCTGGAGTACTAAAAATTCATAGCTTGTACATTTTTGGTAAATGTATACTTTCACTGCGAGATGTAAATTTTTTACCAATGTTGCCCAAACCTCTCACTATGCATCTAAGCTAGGGAAGGGTTTTAGCTAACACATTTCACTGGCTTAAAATGTAAACCAGTCTGTTCATCACTATGTAAAGTAGGTAGCATATTTCATTCAGCTGCAGACTAATTTAGACAAGAATGTAATCATCTGGGTAATAATAGTACCAGAATAGGTAGATTAAAAATCCTTCCACTCTCTAACCTTTTAAAAAATTCTCTTGTGCTTTATTACATAATTTTATGTTGATTCGAAAGACGGCAAACCAGTACAGCTGGACTTATTATCTAGCACCTACTAACCTACAGGTATATTTCTGCATACATAAATATTATACAAAGCTCTAAAAAGTCAGAGCTATAGTATTAGGGCTTTATTTACAAGAGTGTTGGTGTAATGGATATACATGTCACTGAAACTTGTAAGCAACTTAAACTGATTAGCTGGTTGTACTATCTGGCTAATAAAATTCCTATTATTTGTGTACTAGCCCATTAAGAAGGATAACCTTAGCAGGATGAATGACTTAGTATCTTCAGCAGGGCTTTAGATTTGTCTGAAGAAAGAGTACTTTTTTTTTTTTCCCAAATGGGTATGTTTTCATTGGCAAACAATGTGGTGTGAAAGGATTTGATCAGTAGCAGAGCAGATGGTACTGAACTCCTCTCATGTCCATCATATGTGCTTTGCTTTTAATTAGATACAGTCTGTCCTCTGATGCCAAATAGTTTCACTATACATGTGGTTCAGATTTTTCTGAAGGGTAGCTGTCCCTTAGGCACTGGGTGTCTTTGACTGTGGACCCCTTTGAGAGTATATGACACAAGCGTTTCATCTAATGCAAATGGTGTTTCCATCTTCTGAACATGTCAATGCTCACACCATCTTGATGGAAATAAAACATCACATGTTATTTCTCCTGAAGCCATTTTTTGCATGATGAGATAGCTTGACTACCTTCATACTGTGAGTTTGGATGATACGCATTGCAACACAGTCCAGGGAGAAGAGATAGATTTAACAGCCACGCTGAGACATCACCTTGACCTTACAGACTAATATCCTTCTGAATTTTCTTTTCCCTCTGAGAAAAGCAAGNNNGAATGCCTTGTTTAAATTCAGTTTAAACATAAGAAAAACCTTCTTTTGGAACATGTTGTCCAGAGGGCTTGTGGAGTCTCCATCTTTGGAGACAGTAAAAATCTTACTGGACCTAGACCTAGTCAGCTGGCTGTAGCTGACTATTCTTTGAGGAAAGGTAGGGATTGGATCTCTAGAGGTGTCTTCCAACCTCATTCCTTCTGTGATTTTGTGTAGCAATTGAAATATGAGCATTACAAAGGCATAGTCTCCCAAAATGTTTCTGTGTTACCTGTTTTTCCCCACTTTCCTCCAAAATGGCTTTTGAATATTTCTTCGTACTCCTCCAAAACCTCCAGAGGTTCCTTCTAACCTCATCCATTCTGTGATTCTGTAAATCCACTGAAATTTCATTGTTTCACCCACTTATTTCCCAATAGCATTTAATCCATCATCTCTTTGGGGATATAGCCCTCACAGGCAATAGCTAGTGAGACTTAGTCAGGAGACTGTTCTGTGACTTCTGTATTCAGATCAGAAGAGACCAAGTAGAGGAGATCGTGGTGTGTGGCTGCTGCTGACAAAGGACTAACAAGGGAATTGCAGGGAAACGAATGTCTGCCCTTTCCAGGTGTGTGAAACAGATCCACTACTGTCTCAAACCTTGTCTCAGCTTACAGGGGGAGTCACCCTCCTTTCTATGGACTTTATTCAAAGATAGACTTGGTCCTGTCTCTTACCCTGGTGAGACTCTTACCATCTTATGGTGAGCCAGTAATACCTACCAGTTGAGCTCCCTACCCCAGATAGTCCTCACAAATTACAAAGAGGTACTTCAGGCTTCAAGAGTTTTCACAGTGCGATGGACAAGCTAAATTTAACAGAAATGCTCAAGTACTTGTCTGAACTCATTTACAAATGTGGTAGTAGGATTTGAGACAATATTCATAGAGGTTTGAACAGTTGAATGTGAATCTTCAAAAAAATCTTATTTCCGGCTTAGTTTTAATATAATAAATACTGAAAAATGTAAGAATAAGTACTTGTAAATCATAGGCCAAAACTCCATGAATTTGTCATTCTTTAGAAGTAGGATTTTTGTCATTTTTTAACAGAGTGGAATTGGCAAATCTGAAGATCGCAATTACCTTCTTTATGGAAAAGGATAGAGTGGGTAAAATTTTAAATATTCTCATTTATATATTTATATATACTTATATTAAGAAAAAATGACTTTTTCTTGATGCCCCCAAAATAATTCACAGGATCCTCCAACAAATAATGGCATACTTAGATGATGTTAGTTGTGTATTTAGAATTGCTTTTTCTTAGTCATTGAATATAATTGTTTCGTTTTTCTTTCCATACGTCAAGAAGTTCTGAAATCTAGCTGATCATTCACATAATTCTGCTTTCAGTGAGAACAAATTTTGCATACTATCAAATGCAAGAAAAATTGTAGTGCTGCATAGCACTATTCAAGAAGTGAAAGACATTAAAAATACAGATAAAAACATGTACATGAAAGACTTTGATCTGGCAGATTTGATTGATTGATTGATGGCTTGGCTTCGTGAGTGAAGATTTGAAAAGGGTTTTACGCATGCTTACTACAAGCACGATGACCAAGGGCATGTGGGATAGGCAAACCTGGTTGGAAAAAAGGCTGCTTAGGCAATCAGGAAGTTTCCGACCAGGACTGTCAACTCCTGAGCAATCTCGAGTGACCCATGCCCTGATGTGTCTGCATGCAAGGTTAGATCTGCAGCTTCCCATGCACCTTGTTACCTGCCGTTTCAACCCTCGCCTGTCCATACAGACAAGTGAGAGTAAGCCCTGCCAGCCTGCGCAGTGGAGTTTTTAGGTGAGGCACAGCGTGCACAGAACTGGCCCACCCTTTACACCTGAATCTTCATTAGCGAAGACAGGCCTACCTCACAGGAGAAGGAAAATTCCTATCTTCAAACCCAGATGGAGCTCGTCTAGCCTTGTATGGTCTTCCATCTAAGAGAAGATACTCTGGCAGATTTACTTGTTATGAATAACACAACCTAGCAGAGAATCTCCATGTTAAAAATACGTGCACATAAGCTCTCAGTAGGCTTTATCACTTAAGGACTTACTATGTGTATCAAAGTTAAAAGATCAAATCTTTTTTTTTTTTTCTCAGTTATATTTGCTTGCTACAGAACGCTGTGACCCAATTAATTATTCAAATGTTATTTTACTACAACAAAAAGGACTAACATAAAGCTTTAACTGAATGCTAGGGTAGAAAAGGTATTTAATTTTGTAGAACTTGCCTGTTTTCAGAGGTTCTTAGTGAACTGATTAAATATCTTCCACTGGCAAGACAGTAGAAAAAATTATGATAGACAGAAAATAATTGCAAAACCTCGCATCAAGGAATAATCTAAATTTACATGGAGGCATATCTTCAGTTTGGTACCACCAGCAAGTGCTATCTTGTAATATTAACAATACATTTTAATTGGGACTACATCCTAATGGAACCAAAGGGAGTAAGTGCAGAAACACTTCAAGCACAAGGCTTAATTAAAATTTCTTGTTGTACAAAATTGTGTCCTTTCAACTAATTTAGGAAAACATTTGGAGAAACAATTGGAATGTCTTGTAATGTGAGCATTTTTAAGCAGTGGTGTTGATCAGTGTTAGAAATGCACTCTTAATCTACTAAGGCTTTATATACCAGAAATATTTGCATATTTTTAATTTCTTTGTTTCTTTTATTTTTTCCATTGCAAGCAGGTTAGGGTCCACAGTGCAGCAGTTTCACCAGCATTTTAATTTTATTTGTTCCTCTGAATTAGTAATTTCCTATGCAAAACACTGCACTACTAAACAGTTGAGGTCTGAAATAATTTAGAACCACATCCATGTTTATTATCAACAAATAGTGAAACACTATTTAACTACTGAAAATCTATTGAGAAAATATCAGAAAGTTATAGTAGATATTTAAATCCTACATTTTCTTCTTTTTTATAAGCTATAGCTTTACTATTTAATTTAACTATGTCTTCCTTGCCTACTGAGTGAAAACTTGACCCAATTGAAAGTAATGGGAAAAAAAACATTGACTGTAACAGGTTCAAGATTTCAGTTATTATTAAGTACCTTTGACATGACAGGGAGAACATCTATTTTGAGAAATATGTATGACATAACAGAAGAAACAGAGGATGAGCTTGTAATACCAAGCATATGAGATTAAAAAAAAAAAAAAATTAAAAACAAAACAGTTTTCCTGTACAAAATCAAAATTTGATTGTCTGATCTGTAAACCAAAATGAGACAGGGATCATTTTAATTAATGATTTGACATATCTGTCCAGTGAGAATATCTTCACTGAGGAGAATAGACTGTATTAGGTCAAAGGTTACACTTGATAGTGACAGAGTTCAACCCTTTCCCATTCTCCCTAGCTGTTCACCAGCATTTCCTCTCAATTTTATCACGATGGAGTCTTGGCTGATGTTTTGGAGTAATAATCTGACCAGCTCTTTATAATACCCACAGTCATTTACTGCTTCAAGTTGTATATTCCCACTTTATCTGTAATCAGGTAATGTAATACGTAATTTACAATATTACATATTCAGTTAGAAATTACTTCACTTCCTCCATCATCGAATATGAGTGACACAGAGAGTGAGCAAAGAAAACCAGATATCTACCATTTTCATATTCATGTTGTCATGACAGATACCACTGTTGCCTGCTCTTTGCTGGATACGCCACTCTTAATGGCCTTTTTTTATCTTTGGCCATTGCTGTCAACGTCAAAGCTGAATATCTCCTCAAATCACTCACTGATTGCAGTGGGAAGTTCTATAGCCTTTTTCTAAGCCTGCCACTTCCATGGGGGAGAAAATTTACATAGCCTTGCACCATTCTGCTCAAAGCTAGATTTGGTACCTAGATTTTTTTGTTGTTGTTGTCGGCAAAATTTCGTAGATCACAAGCATTAAACTGAGATCAAATAGCATATATTAGTGCCTTAGCTTGCAGCAACTCGAATACAGAATCATCCCCACACACTCACAGAGTTTCTTACATCATGTCTTCCCCAATTTCATGTTACCAGCTTATCAGAGTCTACTGCTTAATTCATATCTGGGAGGAAATACTAATGCTTTCTCACTGTTTCTTGCTCCCACCTGTGCTTCTGACATGACTCATCAGGGCACTGCTTTTGGTGTCCTCAGAGAATTCATGTCCAGTGGGCGGGAGGCAGCGTAAGTGGTTGGATGAGCACTGCGTTTGCTTTTAGGATTGCACTGATTGCATCTGTGTTGCAAAACCATGAGATTTAGCTTCAGAGGTTATGAAGCTTCAAGGGAAGGACATGATTCTTTTAAGTCTTCAGAGAGGTAACAAATATCAAGGTGAGAATTGCCGATGCAGCTGCTTTCATGTATTGTACTTTTGTATGACACTTAGATTGCGATTACCATCAGCTCATGCTATATCCTCACCCACTAATATCCGTCTTTATTTACAATTTATGATAGTATTTAATTAGGAACATTTTGACCAATTTTAATTTATTCTTTAAATGTTTTTTTTTTTCTTGTGAATGCTTTCCTGTTATTAGTCATAGAACCATAGAATCACAGGATCACAGAACCATAGAAACATAGAATGGTTTCAGTTGTAAGGGACCTTCAATGATCATCTAGTCCAACCCTCCTGCTATGGGCAGGGACATACACATGTACATGGAGAGAAACACAGATGTATATGAATTTATGGGTACAACAGAAATATGAAAATACAGGTGATACAGTGATGTCATGTAAATATTAACATAAATATATCCCGATTCATTCTAGAGTAAACATATTGCTACTTAAAGGAAATGAAAACTCTATTACATTGAGAAAAATATTTTGAGTACTAATTTCTATTATCCCATAATATCAAGAATAGATTTTTGATAGTTGGTTTTAGCTAATCTTGGTGGATATAGTCTGTTACTGCCTCACTTTCACAAGCTTTTGGTCAACAAGAGTGAATGGTAATGACTCATATTATTTTCACCATGAAAAGAGAAGCTTCCTATAGCAGGACTCTATGTTAAATGATCTCTTAGACATGCTGCAGTTCACAAGCCACAGGCTTATAGATGTAGGTGAACATTATATTTTACTGAGTGAATCCTTCTCTGCTCTATTGGAGTTTTCCAGTTTTCTCGGTTTGTTAGTGATATCTAGCTGGATTAAAGAAACTAGAAACAAGTATTTATTAATCATCATTTCTCTGACTTCTTTCATTTTTTTTCACTGCCTGCATCTAGAAATTTTGATGGAGGTCATTCCTTCTCTTGAATTGTCAGTAACTTTTGTTTATCTAGTCCGATAGCCTCTATTACATGCTGATTTAATCTGTATGTTTTGGGGTAAAAATAGGGAAAGGGAGTTGAGTTTGTCTTCCTTTTTGATTTTAAGGGACTGCCTGAGTCATTGCAGAAAGCCTGATGACTCAGACTTTCTCATAGTAGTTGTTAAAATAGTCCGCTTACCTCTCAGGCAGATGGTGAAGTATCATGTTACAAGTGCTGGAAGATAAGGACAGAAGTGGAGAAAACAGTTACTCTGATTTCATTAGAACAGTTGGTCTGTTTTACTTGGACATAGATGAATCTGTCCTAGACCATTTTCATATGTTTGTACATCTATTCCTTACAAATGTGACGTCAGCAATTTCAGACTTAGGTGGTACAGTTGGTCTTCTCCAGGAAGACTTCTGTTCTAAGGTCTCTGCTATTGTTGGTAAAGCAATATAAACATAGTGCTAAAGAATATTGTAGAGCTGGGAAAAGAATATTGAAAATACTTTTATGCTGATATCTTGTCTATTTCTACGGAATTGCATGCTTTGAAATCCTCCTAGCAATCTTATTGAAAGAAGAAGGGTAGTCCAAGGTTCTTAATTTTTTGTTTGATTTTTGTTTATTTTTAATGGAATGGTGAAAGATGCTATAAAAGGGTGGAAGAGAAGTGGAGAGTATGACATATAATGTCAGTAATTACTTGGAGAATGAAGGGAGTTGTAAAATTAGTATTACTGAGCTTTCAAATAGAATAGGCACTTACATTCTTGTCAGATTTAAACCAGCAAACTGTCATAGAAAAGCATTGGTTATTTGGTTTCCCACAGAGTGCGTCAAAAAGGGAATGTGTTAGTATAATAGAAGTACCAAGAAGTAGGTGTGGTAAATGGAAAAGGAGATTTAACTCCTTAGAACACTATGTTTATTGTATGTTCCATATTTTCAAGAACCGTGATCACCTGTTGACACAACCTATAAAATGCAGGCCTCTCAGGAAACCAATCTTCATTCCAGCTTGGTTTTACACTATTATTTTCAGAGACAGGGATAGCTGCTGCAAAGAAGATACCTTTACCTCATATTGTTATTCAACTACTTATTAAACCTTTTAATACCTTTTCATTTTTTAGCTGTTACCTACCTGTTTTCAAAGACAGATCTATCAAAAATCCCTTATTTGAATTATATTACATGGACAAGCATGTGTATTACTGAAAACATGTCATACATTTTCCATTTGAGTCGTCACTGTTAGAATATTTGAAGCTTAAATATAATATATACGTCAGCAGAACAATTATTTCTCCATGCTAGGAGAAATTTTTTCATTTTTAATCTAGCAGTTTCTTACTCTTTAGAACTAAAAAAAAGCCCTTTTTTTTTTTTTTTTATATTTTCATGGTGCAGAACACGCCATTGCTCCATGAACTCGTGGAACTAATTTGCTTTTATGTGAATGGGCTCAAGGTATTTTGCAGATGGCTTTTGTAGTCTGAAAGTGCAATCACTACTGAGAAAATAAACAGCCAATGGCTCTGTAAAGGCCTAATGTTCATCCTGTGGACTTCATGTGCATGTGCTGTTTGCTACAAAGCATTAAAGGGAATGTGAGCACTTCAGAGATTCGTGGCTACAAGCCTAGATTTGATGTCTTTGGAGGTCTTATTGTGCCTCTTTTATGACTGACTGTTTCTTCATATTGGAACATCATCATGTGGCAATTGGAACATTTTATAAAGCCTCAAGAATTTAAGTTCTTATTTGGACAAAATGAGAATAAATTGAAATGTTCAGTTAGGAATACAGAAAGTGAGATAGTTTTGAGGGTTTGGTTTTTTGTTCAGGTTTTGCTTTTTTTTTTATAATCTAATGATTAATTGGCAAAGATAAAGCATTGATGACATGACTCTCATACCTGAGTTGTTACTATTAATATGTTCTGGGACACATGAGAAAAGCAATAGAACTGCACAGTCTTTTCTCCAGCTGCATCATAGTTGCAAGGTTAGACTGTAGTCTGTGTAGCTGTCAGACTTGTAATCCAAAAGGGTACACTGGACAAGTTCTAATGTGAAAGATTTCCCAGGAAGAGCCAAGACCTCTTGAAAGCATGTGATAGTGATACAGTACATGGTGATCTTCCATGTAAGGCAGAGACCAATCGACAGTGTTGTGAGGGGTCTCTAAGATTGTTGAGTTTCATGTATGATTTTGTCTCTAAATTGGAGAGACATCAGTTTGATAGATGACCACTCGGTGGATAAAGAACTGGCTGGATGGCTGCATGCAAAGAGTTGTGGTCAATGGCTCAGTGTCCAGCTGGAGGCCAGTAAGGAGTGGTGTTCCTAAGAGATCAGTGTCAAGACCAGTCTTGTTCAACATCTTTGTTGCTGACATGGACAGTGGGATTAAGTGCACCCTCAGCAAGTTTGCCAGTGACACCAAGCTGTGTGTAAAGTTCTTTACTGTTAGGGTGGTGAGGCACTGCAATGGGTTGCCCAGGGAAGTTGAAAGTAGTTAGTTACCGCAGATGAAAGTGAGTTACCGCAGTTATTTACTGCACTGAGCTGAGCAGAGACAGGAAAGGAGCAGAATTTAAATCAAGACATGCCTGCTAAAAAATAACTACAGCCATGGTTGTGAATACTTCTGCAAGTAGGCTATGTTCACAGTATTCATTTAAAGAGGTCATTTCTCTGACAGTTCTCTCCAAATTACACAAAGCATGTGTCCTTAAAAAAATAATTAAAAAAAATATTAATTGGCCTCTTTGGGCATTTTTCTTAAGCCTAAGGTCTGTTTTTAAGAGCTGCTTTCCTTTGTGTGTGTGTGTCTCTATTCAAGGAAGAACACAGAGTATTTGGATAAACTAATAGCCGAGCAAATAGATGTCCAAAACCATTTCTGGATGGAAATGACCAAACTGCATAAGGCTGCTCATTGGCTTATGCATTGGCTGAATTGGCACATTGGCTGAATATCTTGTTACATTTTGTTTAGGAAGAGGTAATGTAAGTTCATAGTATTATGCACTTTTTTTAATATTTGCCTTGTAATATGCAAGAAATTTAGCAAAATTTCAACATATGATACCCAAAATAAATGTCACAGTTACATTCTAAAAACATTAATTGTTTTATATTCCTTTTATGGTGATTTTAGACAAAACAGTACGTCTGAAATAGTTAATGAATGTTGTCTTCAAGGTAGAAAAAAATATAGCACAGAAGAGTGATTTGCAAAATCTAGTCTAAATATGAATGAGTGTTCTTCAAAGCTAGCTTAAGAACTGCAGAATTTTTGTAGAGCTTGTCAGGTATTCACTTTGTATACTGGAAATAAAATCAGAAATTCCTCTAATCTGCTGCTAAACATGAAAGTGTTTTGAATTTTATAAATCCCCTCTGAGCAGGCAGCAGCAGCTTGGTAAAGTGGCTCAGCTTGTCCTAAGGGGAGTCTCCTGGAATCAGCTGGAACCAGCTGTCCCCAGCATGGGTACTTTGTTGAAATTACTACAAAAAGATAGGAGAGGTTTCAGAGCAATTACGGTTGATGAACAATGTTTTGGTTAATGAACCATAATTTAGAATTTGATGCTGAATGTAAAGGAGATTTGTTTTTCTCCAGCTTCAGTCATCGTTCCTCTGGCTACATCATGCCATCCTGGTCATTCATATATCAGAGTCAGGCTTGAGATGATTCTGATTCTGATGATTTGCCCTGAGGAGAAGGACTTGGAGGTGTTGGTGGATGAGAAGCTCAGCATGAGCCAGCTTCAGTGTGCATTTGCAGCCCAGAAAGCCAACTGTATCCTGGGCTGCATCAAAAGGAGTGTGGCCAGTAAGTTGAGGGAGGTGATCCTGCCCCTCTGCTCCGCTCTCATGAGACCCCACCTGCAGTACTAAGTTAAGGTCTGGGGCTCCCAACACAAGAGAGGCATGGACCTGCTCAGGAAAGTCCAGAGGAGGGCCTTGAAGATGACCAGAAGGCTGGAGAACTTCTGCTATGAAGACAGACTGAGATAGTTGGGCTTGTTTAGCTTGGAGAAGAGAGGGCTCAGGAGAGGCCCTAGAGCAGCTTCCAGTACCTAAAGGGGGCCTACAAGAAATCTGGAAACAGACTTTTTACAAAGGTATGTAGAGACAAGAGAAGAGGGAATAGTTTTAAACAGAGAGAGTAGATTTAGTTTGGATATTAGGAAGAAATTCTTCACTGTGACGGTTGGCAAAGGTTGTCTAGAGAAACTGTGAATGTCCCATCTCTGGCAGTGTTCAAGGCCAGGCTGGATGGGGCTTTGAGCAACCTGGTTGAGTGGGAGGTGTCCTTGCCCATGGAAGGAGGGTTGGAACTAAATGATCTTTAAAGTCGCTTTCAACCCAAACTGTTCTATGATTCTATGAGCAAGAGTGCATATTACAATTTTCTTGGATATAGTGTCCACAAAGGCAAGCTATGCAAAAATTTATAAATGAGGGGAAAAAAAAGTTTTTCTTTTGAAGAGGGTGAGAGTGTGTATGAAGTCCCATAGCCCTGTGACTACTTTGGAAAAAGAAATTTCTTTTCTGTATATTCCCTAATCTTTGAAGCCTTTCTGGATTATTGTAGGTGATTTTTAAAGAGCACAGCTATAGATTTCAGTATGACCAGTGAAAGAGAGTTTTGCATATATCTCAGATGAGAAGAAGAGGCTTGTCAGATTAATAGTTAGGACTCAGAATATGAAGCCAAGAACACAAATTTTAACATAAATATTTTTTACCTTGAATAAATTACTTGAGATTGCTTTGTCAGTACATATTAAGACAGGGAAGAATAGATACTAGAAAAAATTATGCTGCTCCTTAGCAAAGATTTCCTGGGTAAAATTGCAGGATATTTTTTCCGCTTGAACTTTTCATGTCACTGGTTTAGCTGAAGACAGACATGTTAAAGCAGACTCAGTGTAGTACTACCCATAAACAACAAATGAGTAAGTTTACCAGGTTTTTACTTGCTCCTACTATGAGTCACAGTAGTTAAATTATTTTGTTCTTGATATTGGTTAGCAGTAACATGAGTAACATAATAAACAATGGCTTTCATTTGTCTGGAGGAATTATCTGATTAGATGACAATAATAAATTGTAATTAACAGTGGTTAATAATTGTACCAGAAAAATACATTCCTTGTTTAGGAATATATGGAAGCAACAGAACTAGCGATAATATTCAGTGATGTTTTGAAATCAGTGAGTTGCTTTCATCTCCAGTGAGGAGAGAATCAAGGGATCCAGGATCTCAATACAGAAGGTGCTGAGTTTTTCCTAAGCAGTGTTAAATGATCTGACTTCTCACAGTGGTTCTCAGACCACATTTTTCCCCTGTTGCAACCATGCCATTGTCTCAAACACATTAGGAAAGATTGTTTCTAGAAGTTCAAATAAGTAATCTTCAATGCATTATGCATTTATCTGTTAACAAATGGATAACAGTCTTTTGTAGTTTTAAAGGAGCTTTGTTTGTTCTTAATGTTCCTTTTACTAAGCTGAGCTAAAGTATTCTCTGTGTGTATAGAATAGCCCATTTAGCTAATTGTTTCCTAAAATGAGCTGGATTGATGGCATTCATAAAATGTCTGATTCCAGCCTGGCTAGAGCCAGTTGTTTTCTGCTGTGGGATTAAGTAGGGAAGCTAATCTATAAATTTCCTTTCAAATTCTGTATTGACATTCTATATTAAAAAAAAAAAAAAAAGCAAAACAAAAAAAAACCCAACAATCAGTCCTATTGCTGAATAGTGCTAAGATTTTTTTCTATATTTAATTCCCCTAGATTGTATCTTCTTTTCTTCTCCATGAAAATTATTTCACAGAAAGGTATACTCAAAATCATTTTATTCTTTTTTTTCCTGTTCTATACAGTGGTGCACTTTGACTTTAATGCTATAAATTTCAAATTTGGAATGCTGAAAATGGATTCCTCAAATGAATAAGAAAAAAGCCTTTAATCCTACATGCTGCAGACCCAGTATTACCATCTCTGAGATCACCTGTGGAATTCACATGAAGTAGTGAAGTAGATGTGGAAAAGTGTCTCTTGAGATTAGATCAAGATTTTTAAAAGTGTAGTCCTGATTTATTTTGACTTAGATACGATAAATATACTGTGCATTTCCAAAATTCAGGAAATTTTTTAATACTCTGATAAAAGTGTGTCATAGAGGAACCTCATTCTCTCCTGGATCAGTCTTGAAATGCAGTAGTTTCTGTCCTCTGGAAAGTTTCTCTGTACATAACTGGAACTCTTCTTTGTAAGAGAATAATTTGAAGTTACTAAACAACACAGTATATTATTTAGCACTGTTTTGTTACTGGGGTTTTTTTCCCCACAATATAAAGATGAGAAAAAATCAGAAGGCTATTAATTTGTCTGAAGGTTTCAGTCTGCGGCTCACGCTTTGCATGGCTGCTGTGTATGTTTAATCCACTGACAAAGGCTTGCTTTTGCACTTAGCCAGAGGTAGTTTATGGAAGACATGACCCAGTATGATGTGTTCTGTCAGTAAAATTAAACTACAGTATTAATTGGAATGCATTATTTGATTAATGTTGATGTAGGTCAGTAGTTTTATGTTTATTTGTCTTTTTTTCTGTTGTTTTGTTTGTTTGTTTGTTTGTTTGGGGTTTTGGGTTTTTTTTGGGGTGGAGGGGGTGCAGGGGAAGAGGTGAGAAGGAGGTAGGATTTAATAGGTCAAGCAGTGATCCTCTGGAATCAAACTTCTCTCTCTAGCAGGTGTAGATACTAAGTTTTGCATTTTTGCTTCTCATTCCATCCTTTTGGTGGATATCCTTAAGAGCATTGTATTTATATGTTAACATAAGTTAGAGTTCCAGTA
>JBCJKH010032947.1:0-15440 GCA_039877255.1 Loriculus beryllinus
GGTGACATGGTTTAGTGTGAGATGTCCCTGCTTATGGCAGGGGGGTTGGAACTGGATGATCTTAAGGTCCTTTCCAATCCTTACGACTCTATGATTCTATGATTATGTTTACTGGTCTTATGCTCCAGAAATAGTTGCTGAATGTGAAATATATTCTTAATTCTGCACATCTGTAATTTAGATATTACACAAATGGATTATAAAAAAAATAACAAATTACAGAAAATAATATATACAAAAGGATTTCATTAAATATATCTATTTCATTATGATATTTAGTAACAGTGGTAGTAAAAACACACTGTGATATATATGAAAACTAGTAACAGCAAGAGTTTTCACACATATTACGTTGTTTTGCATTTCTGACCTCAGTTGTCCTTGATGTTAATGTGCCATGCCACGCACCTTCAGAAGTAGCTTAGTAATTAGATATATTTTTGGTCTTCAGCAATTTCATCAGAAAGTGTAAGTACAGAAAACACTTTAATGCAGTTTTCAAATTGCACAGTTTCCTGGAAGACCAATATTCATAATAGTTTATTATTCAAATGCATAATCAGATAGTTAACTGATGCATTCCTTCATAAATCTCATTTCTTCTCCTGGCTATGTTTTTATTTCCTTGTTTGCTTTTTTCATCGCACATCACTGTCAGCTTTTACACAGTCCACTTATAAGGAAGTTAAATTTTCTAAGTTTTCAGAATTGTTAGAATTATTTTCCAGTGTATGGTATTTTACTTCCCTGTTATTTTTTATGTCCTGACTCCTAATTAACATCACTGAGGACACAAGTAGGAAATCCTACTTATCCATACTCAGAAAGGCAAACAGGCAGTCAGTCAAAGTTCATTGCAAAGTATAAGATAACTACCAGGAGGAAAAGAGCTGCTTTGATGGGGAAAAAAATCCCATCAAATTGGGAATAAAAAATATCTCCAAAGATTTCCCACAAAAGAAATAGCCTATTTCTTGGAACTTGGAAGAGGCTTCCAGCAGCAGGAAGGATCTGATGTTGCATTAAAATATTTTTAAAAAGAGGTGATTGCAGAAGTGACTGAAACACAAGTTTTTCTTTTCCCAAGTGACTGCCCTAACCCACAAGCTACAGTTTGTTCTGACTGTAGCCATGTTGTGATCATGACCTACTGAATCAACACTGAGGATTGGAGCATATTTCTCAGTAAGTGAAAGTTCACATCTTCTTATAGTAAATTTAGTAGACTTCTCCATATTTTCTTAGCATTCTAAATAATCAAAATTCAGCTCTGCTTATGGTTGTAGTTGCTGCTAATCTGGTTATCTGTTTAGCATTCAAACTGTAGCAGGAGTGATAAAAAGGGAGTAATCTATTGAACTAAAGAGACTAAACGAAATTAGGATTATTACATAGTTGTAGTCTACATAATGTTTGTCTTGTGCACATATCATGAGGAGTCACAAATCTGATTTTATTGTAGGCTACTCAGGGACATGCATCATACCTACTTAGAAACATTGAACCAGCATAACATCTTCCCGCTTGTATCTTCAGGCTAAGTGTGTTAGAATAAATTACCTCAAATCAACCTTAGAATTGGTGTCTATTTACAAAAGATGACCATTATTAGTTACCGAATCACTGTGTAGGTGCCGTATAAAATTGAAGTACTTTGAATTAACTGTCAAATGGGGAAAAGATGTAGAAGCTGAAAAATTTTCCATCATACACAATATGATAAAAGCTTGTCTGTGTCAAATATGCCATGTTGTTTGCTACTACTTTTATTGTGTGTATTAATAAAGTTCTATCTATGATAATTGCTGTACTAAACAAGACATTAAACTGAACTTCGTATCTATGTATAATGATCTACAGCTGTAAGCATACAGTCCTCAATCCTGTGAACTAAAAATTACGTCTTAAATTGAATCTGTAACTGTGAATGGGTGCATATTTCCACTTGTTAAACTATGGAGTAATCATTATTTAGAAACAAATTTAAATTAATTATATTTTTTGAATTGCCACATTTCATTAACACAGCTTTAGAAATTATGGCAGTTATTTCATCAAGCTTTTAATGATTCTCAGTCTAAAATAGTGCAGACCCTAGAATAAGATAAGATACTCTGTAAGATTTAATTTCTTCTCAAACCATAAAATCCCCCACATGAATAGACTGTAACTTGTAAAAAACTATGTGATGATGACAGAATAAAATCGAATAATTTAGTTGTTTATAGGTGTCCTCTTCCAACAAGCATTTTGTTGAATAAAAATAAATCTGAAAACCTGCTTTGCTCAATATGAGCTCCAAAATAAACTCAACCACTTCCATTCGAAATAAGAATTTTTTACATACATGAGCTTAGTTGTCTAAACGTTTCTTCAGTTATCAGTAGAACTAAAGAAATAGGAAATCACTCATTTAATACAGTTTTACTCTTTAAGTGGGATATTTTAAAACTGAAGTTTAGAATGTTTGTGGTATGGGAAATGAAGTCAGAGAAAACAATGACTCTGAGAAATGCTAGGTAATTACCTCAGAATGTCTCAAAAGAAAAGTAATTACTTGATTTTGTCTCTATAATCTTTAGCTGTCTAAATAGGGATGATGACAAAATTAAGGAAGGAGCTTGTCTTCAGTTTTCAGCAGTTGACTGTGCTTCAAGAGGACTATGAAAACTAAAGAAATTTCAAAATACAGTAAAAGATGCAGGAGTTGGAAAACAACACTTCTAATAGGTGCATGAGAATCTTATTTCATTCAGATGCCTAAGACCAGAAGAACCTTGACCTCAGTATTTAGGTACGGGAACAAATATGACGTCTTCTTAAGTATCTGATGAGCTGATGAGAAGGTCCAGGTGCTGCAATTAGAAGCTATGAAAACTAATCTGGTTTAGTATTCATCATTTTAACCATGGTCAGTGGTGAATAGGCCGTCATCAAGAACCATTAGAGTGAAACAGCACGATTTTTAGAAAGAGCTTCAGTGTATTCTTTATTTGGGTGTGGAAGCATGGATGAGACACACATTCTCTAACCATCTGTGGAGAAATGTGTAAGATGAGAGCCTAGAGAAATAATAATAATGGCCTATTTGGGCTTGAAATATGGTGTTCTTAGTTCCCACACTCATCCATCTTCAGAGCTCCTAACATGCTCCTGACATTGGTAGATCTATGTTAAAACAAGTATTATAAGTAACCTTCAAGTTCTAGAGTTTCATTCAGTTTCTTGTCAAAGCTAAAAAAGGATGTTTTTCTCACAGTATCTTCTGTTTTGCTTTTGTTTTGTCTATTGGCATCAGTAGCTGACCACTTTTGAAGACATGGTATTGAGCTGGGTGGCCAGTGGTCTGAGGGAGCACAAAGAATTCATACAACATTGGACATTTCCTGCACTACTTTCTATCTGCTTTGATCTTATTTAAGTGAACATTTAATGTGTGAACATCTAAGTAAACACTGTTAGCAACAAACAATATGCATTTTTGTTGTGGTAGTTCAAAACATCTTGCTCAATACTTCCTGCGTTTTAGCTGCTGTTTATTCTTCCTGCTGGTTTTGATTATCCCCAGTGTTGTAAAGCTTTCAGGCTATTCTTAAAATCTCTAAAATCTCTATTCCTATTAAGTAGCATTTTTCTGTTTTCTTCATTACTTTCTGTAATTTGCTGCAGTGATCTCACCAATTAGTGCAATGACTTTGGGCTTTAACTCACATTCTTTCCCCTTGAACATGGTACCATTTAGATTCTTTTTGTGAGAATAATTCTGGAATATAGTTACAATTTTAGTGGTTATGGCATATGAGATAGCATATTGTTGTGAATTCATTTATATCCACTGAAGTATAAGCAATATAGTGCCACTTTGAAGATGTGTATAAGAAATTCAAGTACATGCATTTTTCTGACTGTTGTGAGACCACCTTCTGTCATTTTAGGATTCAATGATGTCGCTAAATTGTCAGACTTAGATATTAGCAGCATTTTCTAAAGATTTTTGCTCACTTTTATAGCCTAACTCTTTTTTATATCACTTAAGGTAACAATCAGTGTATCCTTTTAATGTAATTGGAATTTCTTTTGTGATTTCATTACTATATTAGTATATTATTATTATATTTCATTCTATTTAAACACGAACAGCTCAAAAAACAAACCAAAGCCCCACAAACAATAAAACCAAAAACCTGCCTGTGTAATGCAGTACTGACAGAAGCAGAAATCAGATATTGCTTGGCTGCAGGGACAAAAGTATGTTTATGGTAAATAGTTACAGCTTTCTTCATAGAGGGAGAAACTAGGGGTAAAGCTGATATTAAATAGTTCCTTATCTGAAGTCCTTGAGCACAGAGGAAATCTGGAAATGTGGTGTGAGAGAGGAGCATTGGGAGAGCTCCAACACACTCTTGCAATCTCCATTTTAAAGCTCACTTTAAATGCATGATACCAGAGTTACTGAGCTCCAGGTTTTTGTGACACAGTTGCTGATGATTAAACCTAGCATTGGACTGCTGTGGCTGACTTACAGTACTTTTTATTTCTCCCTTTCTCAGTGGTTGTGCAGAGAGAGGAGGCAGCTTCTGATCTGAAGGGAGGAGGGATGCTGGAGCAATACAATTCATGAAATGCAATTTTCTTTCTGGAAGATACCCATGCATACTAAACAAGTCCTGTCCACAATAAGTGACTATTCTGATCTCATGGCTCTAAATTCCCTTTGAATGCCATTGAGGAGAAATGGCTGTTATTCTTCACCAAAGATTGCAGGATTTCTTTTCAAGAAAATTGAACACTGGCTGAGGAGCAGCATTTGCAAATAACTTTCCTAAGGTCAGAAAGAAATACAAACATATTTATATTTCATATGAAACGTAGGTCAAAATCTGTTTCATCTAAGAATGCAATGGCAAATTCATTGTATGTCAGAATATTTATCTGAAGACAAGTCGTTGTAAAAATAACTGAGACTTTGTTACACATGAAATAGAAATAAAAAAGGAAAGAAGAAAGAAAGAAAGAAAGAAGGAAAGAATAGGCCGAGGCAGGAGGAGGAAGCCCTATTTACATTACCAGCATTCTTTACACATATATGTAATGAGTCACAACTATTCTTCCGAGGAGCTGTACTGCAGTCTCTGTGTATTCTAATTAGAAATGTGATATCTGCTGCACTTCTGCCAAAAGAAAATCATTTATCAGGCAGTAAGAGATTTGACTTACCTCACCTAGTGTCAGAGACATATTACATCAGTTCAATCCTTCTGTCCAAGAGCCACCTGACAGTTTGTATTCAGCCTTTGAATCATGGAGTCATGTGGATGTCCAATGCAACAATGAAAATGGATTTTAAAGCAAAGCGGATTCCACTGCCAAGGAAGCCATTCCCTAAAAGGTGGGATGTTTTCTAAACTCATATTTAGTGCTACGCTTTCTCTGTGAATTTTGCTACATTGAACCTCATAAAATGTCTTCCCATGAAAATTAATACTTGGGAGAGAAGAATGGAACAGCGTTGTACCTATATGGTACTATCCTTTGTAGTCAAAGCACTGTTCATTATGCTGCCAGTTGAATGTGTGGTTTAAAAATATTCTGTCTTGGTAATGTCTAACTGGCAATTATTTGCTAAAAATCACATGGCATTTTGGAATGAAATAGACATTTCTTACAAAACACCTGGTGAGAAAAGGCATCGGCTAGAAACAGAAGTGCAATATTGTGTTCAGGTTACAGAGTTTTGTTCCAGAAGCAAAGGTTAATTTTTTAGTGTAAAGATGGCTTTGCAGCATTAGTCACTGCAACTGATGCTAACAAGAATGCATTTGACCAAAACTGTCCCCTGTTAAAATTCTCAAAGATGTTTAATCACCAAGCCATTTTTCATAGGGCTTTCTTTAGTATATTTCAAATAATAAGCACAAGGAAATTAGAAGAGGAACAAGAAAACGCTCCTGGGTACCCTATGTATAAGTAGGGCACATCTGCAGCCCTATAATATCATTCTGATGTAACTCTTCAAGGAATTGCAATGAGCTCTCTGCAGTGTAGTTATACCAGGAGTGCTCAGAAGCTCTGCAAAAGTGAAACTTTAATACCATATTCATTCACAGGAGGAAAAGAGTAAGTGTCATTTCATTATCCTTTTATTTGACAATCATTTTCTTTCATCAGGAAAAATTCTTCATAATAACTACTACTAGTTCTTGCTTCTTAATAAATCATGAAGGATGTTTCATTGGATTTTATAATTAGAAGTATCTTCTAACATATTTAAAAGAGGCCATTGCTATTTAACTGATTATATCATCTGTGATTCTATGATTCTGTAATAATGTCATCACTGGCAAGGGTGGTTCTTGCCACCTCCCACCCTTCTCTGCTAAAATTTTGAACAATGTCAGTTCAAGGCTTTGGGAAAAAGGAGAGAGTGGGACTAAAACTAAGCTCAAATACTTTGGGCTGCCTGTTATTACATGAGGCTTTGGCAAGGACAAGATTTGCGTTTTTCATTTCTTTTTACATTTTCACTTTTGAGCTGCCTAACTCTTATGCAGCCTGCAGCTATACAAAACAAGGATGTACAGAATAACCTCACACAGACCTGGCTGTGTCAGAGCTGACTTCCAGACCTGACCAAGCTTGGCTTCATGACAGATGGTGCTACAGCTGCCAAAACTAAAGAGCATTGTCTAATTTACAGCTGGATAGACAAACTCTACCATTTCAGTTTAATGTCAGGATTTAATGTGGTGGGAGGTGGGCACAGGTCAAGCCAGAGTGCTAACTCCAGTGGCTTAGCAGGAGTGCAAATGTGTCAATGACAAGACCAGCAGCTTCTGGCAACAAGATAAAACTTTCCACCAATGAGTGGGGTTTTTGCTCTCTTGAACATTAGATCTCATTTGTATATGTGATAACCACTGCAGGCAAAGTCAGGGACCTTCTTATCTGCTCAGTGTTGGGCACTGGAGGTCTCTGCAAAGCAGCAGGGACAGCAGAGAATGGTCAAACCACACTAGCTGGCTCACCCATAGCTTTTCGACAAGTGGCCTCTTGGGTTTAAACCAGGCACCGGACAAGTTCAACACTGAGGCCAGTCTAAACTTCAAGCATAATCCCTACTTACCTTTAAAGAGGTGAGGGGAGGGAAAAAAAAAAAAAAAAAAAAAAAAAAAAAAGGAAAAAGGATTTTTACTTTCTTCAGCTTTCAAAACTTTCAAAACAAAAACTAAATGCTGGGAAGGATAAGCACCAAGAATGACAGCCCATTCCTGCTGCCACCAGATACAGCATTTGCACCACATTCTTACCTCAAAGGACTTGCTCTCAAAGCTTAAAGCCTCCTCTGAAGTAATTTCCAAGCGTCCAGTTCAGCCAGGAAATCTTTCTGCCCAGGAAAATCAGAGTGCTTGACAAGCTTATAAGCTTTTGAAGCCCCAGCTGATGCAATTGGGAAGATATGCAAAGAAGATGTTACAGGCTCAGTGATGTAGGTGTTTTCTATCATTTCTGAGTGTTTATAGTGTTCATACAGTTCAGGTATTAAATCCCATCCAAAAAATGGATTTCATTGAAAGGTAACAGCAGTTCTTTTTAGCAATGTGTTGCCTGTGGTGGATATAATTTAAAGCAATGTGTCACTGACAGTGTTTTCCTTCATTTATTGATGATTTTCTCTAGTTTGCAAGGGCAGACCACAGCAGTTCTTAATTCTTTCAAGTACTATCAACATTTGCATGTTGCAAACGTTCATGCACGTGTACAGATTTTTCATGTACTGCACATGTAAATATACTTTGGTTTTACAAAATTTCTTTGATTTCAGATTTGTTTGCTTCTGTTTGTAAAATATATTAGAGCTTTCCAGGTGTAAGGACCTGTAGTTCCAGTGCTATTGGACTTTTTTAATGAAGTCCCAGAAGACTTTTTTATAGCAGGGATAAAGTTTGCAGCAGCAATCAAGCTTTCAAAGCTGAATCTCCATTACTGGTACTGCTTATAAGATAAAACTGAATTTGCATCTCTGTAAAGACAAATTTGAAGGGCCCTATGGAACATGAAAAGGAAAAGGGAGAACACTTAAAAAAGAGGACAATGTAACAAAACCCAACATAATAAATACAAAGAAAGCTGTCACTGCAATTTTTCCAGGGTTGCTTTAAGCTCCCACCTTAGCTTTTGTCACCTTCAGTTGTGTCTCAAGCACTCAGTCTTTATGGAATTTTCGTACTCAGCACACCACCATTTCATATTTTACTACAACCCTCATCTCCTCTGCCCCAGTAGCTGGGTGAGCTGTAGATGAGCACTGATACTAGGAAAAAATTAAAGCAATGGACCCAAAAGCTGCATAGCACTGAAGAGGATACCAAGCATTTATGCATCTATGTGTCTATTATGTATCTGTTCTGCTATAAGTAGTATATATTCCTCTGGAGTGAGGAATATATGTAAGTGATCAGTTAATACATAAGATGCACTTTCAGCACTCCCATCTAAAGAGTATAAATTACAACATTCACAACTGTGGATGTGTTTTAATTTCCACTTACTACCACAGTCAACTTCTAGGGGCAACGAGAGAAGACTACATTTGTTTCTGACATTTACTTCTGCCAGTACTCTGCAAGAAAACAACAGACCACCAAAGTAGCTCATTTTTCAGACCCAGGACTGCAGGGAGCTCAGAACTTTTTTGTTTTCCTGGGAAGCTTTGAAATGAATCCTGCTTGTTAACTCCTCTTCTTATCAACTCCTGTTGACATAGAGGAATTTATTGCTGAGAGGACCAGGTGCGATGACAAACACCTGGGAACTTGATGCTTGTAATTAAAAGCTAAAAAAAGGCAGCTCATTGCGAGGTCTATTATTAGAGGAAATATCTTTTGTTACACAAACTGATACAAGGTTGTTAGTGTTGGCCAGCCTGATGTTCCTGTCTCCTTAGGGCATAGTGAAGCAAACAAGTTCTTTTAAAACTGGGATTGTTGGGTAAATTGTGATGTGGTGCTGCCTTCAATAGAAAAGTCTTAGTTTGTGATGCACACAGCTATTTGAATAAACAAAAATGTATTTCTGAATTTGTGCCTATCTCGATCATTGCATCTCAATGGCTTTTAGTTGCTTAGCTTGCAGGAACATTAAGACGATTTTCACAAGGGTACTAAAGACATGAAGACTTTTTTCATTAGTTGGACCTTTGATGATGTTAAACTGGCTGCGGACTTCAGGACCATAAAACAGAACGAGAAAAGCCCAACCCTACCACCACTAGATGGCAGTGATTCAGAAGAAACTCAGAAACAACCTTCAGCTTTACAGCAATTAAACTTCATCTCAGGGACAGCTTCCATACTAAAAGCTCTCATAATCATTGCTCTTCATTTTCCTTTCATTGTATGCTATCCATCCTACAACATTATCTTCTTTCATGTATGATATACACTACGTATATCACAGTGTAGCATTGGTATGCATTGTCAAACAACAGCGCTGCTGAGGCGGATGTATCTTTAAAAATGGATGTAAAAAATAAAAATTAAAAAAAAAAAAAAAACACCAAAATGAATTTGATGCTATTAAACCACTGCTGTCCTCCTTGCACAGTCTGGGGGACCTCTAAGATTGTTAGGTTCTATACCAAAATCCAGCACAACATGCAGTGAATTTTGTTAGAAACTGCAGGAGGTTGGAGGCGTATTATTTCAGCATCGATAATTCCAGGAGCTGCTGCTCTGACTGTCTAAATGAACCCCAGATTTTCACAACCAGCAGCTGTTTCAGTCACTGTAGAATTACTTTTCACGGGCTGGAGGATACTCTTTCCAGATAAGGAGCCAGAACTGGGGCTTTAATCCCAGTCTTTTCTGTCTCTCCCACTGACATTCTGAGAACACATAATAGCTCATACTGCTGCTGCCTCCTGTGTAAGCTGACGTGAACCAAGAAATTGTTTCTGTTCTTGGTCATTCTATGTCTGCTATTTGAGGAGTGAAACCACAGTGCTTGCTGTCTCTACTATTCCTGGGTTCATGTTTGGTACTTTGCCAACCAAACACACATCAGTGGGGAATACTGGGGAAGGGAATGGTGACCTTTTTCATCTGAGGGTGGCAACTACGCTGGGAGGACACTCTTGTGAAGACAGACCTTCCTACAAGGTGATGGTATTTGCATGACTGACTGGAGGCAAATATTCCCCACATCCTCTGAATTAACTAATCCCTGCACAACCACCTTGAGGTTTTGTTCCTCTACTTGCAACAGGGACAGCAAGCACCAGGCAGGCAGAGTATCAGGGTAACAGTAATGTTCAGGATGCTATTTGGGCCTTCATTGTTGAAAGCATGAGCATGCAAAGTGGCACATGGCGCATGGCACAACTCATCACCTATGGTTACAGTGACTCTTCATTCTCAAGCCTCTATGCATTCTTTTGTCCTTTTCTGTGTGCGGGGATGTGCTGTGTTAGCAGCCTGGGGACATTAGGCAGTGCTAGGCCTGAATGGTCAACCAGGGAAAACATTGCTGATGAGCAGCAGGAGAAAGAAGGGAAATTGTGGGTAGGACAGAGGATTTTACTTGTTTTTTGTTCCACTCTGCACTGGCAGGGGAGGTGGAGGCTGTGAGGAAAGGAAGCTCAATAAGATCTGTGCTGGCTTCTGCAGCCTTGGGAAATGAAACCGTGTAAGAGTGAGGAAAAGGACCAGGTAGATGAAAGAACACACATGCCTAATTAGTACGTCCAAGTCCATATCCAACAAAGCCCTGACAGGGTTCCCCATGCTCTCAAATTGCCATCTGTATTCTTCTCTGCATACTTCACAGATTGTTTCTTGACAAGCCAAGAATGCCCTAAAACTTTGGTAATGCTGACGGGCAAGTACCTAGCTCATATTTAGACTACATTAGATTTCACAAAAAATTAAAAGAAAAAAAGACCTGAAGGGTTCAAACTTGTTTGTCTTCCTCAGACCACACTTACTAGATTTCATCCTAAAGAAAAATTGGAGTGTAGGAGGCTGAAGGCAGAGCAGATAAACACCTGTATCCTGTGAACTGTAAGGAAATCAGAGTCCCTTCCTGTATAGGAAAGATTTGGTTTCAGGTCATTTTTCTTGTTGTAAGGACTTTATCCCTTATCTCCCTGCTGGAGTCTCCAAGTTACCACTGCAACATCAGATTCTTTTGCGGCTTTGTGGTGCCCACCAAAGCCACTCTATCACTCTCCTCAGCTGGACAGAGTAGAGAAAATATAACAGCAGGCTCATGAATCGAGATAAGGACAGGGAGGGATCACTCAGCAGTTACCGCCATGGGCAAAACAGACGACATGGAGAAATTAGTTTAATTTATTGCAAATCAAACCAGAGTAGGGTAACAAGAAATAAAGCCTAAACCTCTAAACACCTTCTCCAAAGCTCTCTCTCCTTCCCAGACTCAACTTCATTCCTGAATTCTCGACCTCCCTGAGTGACACAGGAGAACAGGGAATGGGAGTTCATCACATGTTGTCTTTGCTGTTCCTTCCTCCTCAGAGGAGGACTCCTCACACTCTTCCCCTGCTACAACATGGAGTCCTTTCCATGGCAGACAGTCCTCCATGAACTTCTTCAAAGTGGGCCCTTCCCATGGTCTGCAGCTCTTCCTGAGCTGCTCCAGTGTGAGTCCCTCATAGGGTCACAAGTCCTGCAGCAAACCTGCTCCAGCATGGGTTTCTCTCTCCTGACCTCCATGGGCTGCCGGGGCACAGCCTGACTCACTATAGTCTGCACCACAGGCTGCAAGGGAACCTCTGCTCCAGTACCTGGAGCACCTCCTCCCCTCCTTGTGCACTGACATGGGTGTCTGCAGGGCTGGTCCTCTCACATATTCTTGATCCTGTTTCCTGCCTGCAGTTGCACAGATTTTTTCTTCCTTTTTAAATCTGTTATCCCAGAGGAACTACCACTGACACTGATGGGCTTGGGCTTGGACAGCAGCAATGCAGGTTTAGGCACCTTTAGCACCTAAATCAGGTTCAAAAATGGATGCAGTCTACACAGAGTTTGGTAGTGCACTGCTCAAAGTTCTTTACAAAGCTCAACCTTAATAACAAGAATAACTCCAGCAGTTTTATGGGTTTCCAAGGAATTTGAATCTTGTCTTCCGAAATAGCTAGGGTGACTCTGGCAATGTTAATCCCTCAGAAAGCTGTTCATAATATGCTGCTACAGAAGCATCCACCTAGGCTCTACTACAGAGGTAGACTAATCCCATCTCATAAATTCTGCCTTTAATGAAAGCTAAATTTATTCTAGATTACAAGCACATTGGATGAGTGGATAGGTTGGATGGATATAACACTGAGACCGGATGACTCCAGGTACCAAACTTGCCAAAGGGTGCGAATGAGGTGAGAAAGACATGCAATGAAGGGCAGTAGGACTTTGTGAGTTCTTGGCATGACTGCTTATAGCTCTACAGTGAAGCCTTTCAGTAATCAGCAAGTGTTACACGACATATGCATTTATTTCTGGATTTCCAGATGTGTGGTATTTGCAAGATCATGTGTGGAGCTTGATCCCTGTCTGATGCAAAAAACATGGGATATATGAAAAAAAAAGCACTGCCTTAGAAGCTCTGTTCTTCAACTAAAGGAGTGCTAAGCACTGTGCAAGAAAAAAATGTGCTCAAAGAGATGCAATTCTGGTAGTTTGCCTGCTAGCAATGAATCACAACATTTTGGAAAGTGATGTTATTTACTGTGAATTGTTTGTTCCTAACCAGAGAGATTATTTCAACTATATGCCTTTCAAAACACATTGAGCAATATTTCAGCCAAGTGATTCCTCTGGTGTCCTGCAGCCTGTATCACTCAATCTATTTACAAAAACAGGTTTAATCAGATCAGCAGAAATTTAAAGTATCTTCTCCAAGTGCTCTCAGTGTTTCATCAAGGAAGTTTGTTGAGTCACATGTTCCTATAGCAAATATCATAGCTCTGCTGTAGTTATTTCCTATGATTATGAAAGGGGTTTTTAGGTTCTGTATTGTAATTAATCCCTGTCACAAATTTATACACCCTGCTATTGACGTTTCCTTTTATAAGAACAGCCATTTTGAAGGCTATTCCTTGAGCACGTTGTCACAACAGCTTCCACACTGTTTTTTATGAAAACTGAGTGAACTGCAAAAGGTATGTACCAATGCTGCAAGAAAAATTGGAGCTGTCAGTAAACTTTTGAGGCTGATTCATAAGCTTCTGGCATAATACTGTCAAAACCAAAGTATAGCCACTTTAAATTATAGGATGGGTTCTGATCATAAAAGACCAAATTCATCCAACTGAGAGGTCTTTGAATGATGGCTGGGGAAGTGCAAACTAATATGGAAGAAAGGTTGAGGAGACTATTCTTTTCTTGCACTCATGGCTTTTTTGCACTCATGGGTGGGCATATGCTTTGCTGGGTAAAAAAAACTGCCTGGATGGCAAAGCCCAAACAGTGGTGCTGAATAGAGCTAGATCCAGTTGTCAGCCAGTCACAAGTGGTGTTCCCCAGGGCTCAATATTGGAGTCAGTTCTCTTTAATATCTTTATCAGTGGTCTGGATGAGAAAATTAAGTGCATTCTCAGTAAGTTTGCAGAGAACACCAAGTTGGGCAGGGGAGTTGCCCTGCTGGAGAGTAGGAAGGCTCTACAGAGGACTCTAGACAGGCTGGATAGATGGTGAGAGGCCAATTGTATGAGGTTCAAGAAGGCAAAGTGCCAGGTCCTGCATTTGGGTCACAACCACCCCATACAACACTACAGGCTTGGGAAGAGTGACTGGAAAGCTGCTTGGCAGAAAGGGACCTAGAAATATCTGTCAACAGCCAGCTGAAAATGAGCCAGCAGTGTGCCCAGTCGAGACAGCCAACAGCATCCTGGCTTGTATCAGAAAGAGCATGGACAGCAAGGCTAGGGAAGTGTATGAAACACCCACAAACATGTGGACAGTTATCATGACACAGATGTGACTCCAGCTTCTACTTGAAGATACTTGCAATTTAAGGCACGAATGCCAGAAGCAATATTACATGGAAACACTTGCAGTGGATCTATGAGAATGCTTTCATGATTCAGGAGAAATAAAGCCAATTAAGTCTACCTAACGGATATGTATCAAGGACTACAAAAAGAATTCACAAAGATGTCTGTATGAACAAGATTCTTTTCTCTGTATATGAGAGATTGTATTCAAATGAACTTTCTTTCATTGCAGAAAATCAACATGATCTTAGAAGTGCAGAAAGGAGTGAAGAAAAATTGTGCCATCCATCACTGAAGACATTTTAAAGATAAATGTCATACCATGAAGATAAATTAGTCATACCATATTTACTTGAAAGGTGAGATATCCTGGGACAACATAAGCATCTTGTTTTTCTAGTTGCAGTTCCCTTTCTATAACTTCTTGGTGAATGTCTGACAGTTGCCCCTTTCTTCTGGAGATTAATCACTGCCCTCCATGTGTGCTCCATGCCAAGAAGAATCCTTCTGTTTTCCCCACGTATTTCAGCATCTATAGTATCTGTAACTTAGGAAAACCATCACATCAGGCTGTTTTTATTTCTTTGTACTTTGGCACTGAAATTGTTATTGTTTTTATGAGTTATCAAGTACATTGCTACAAAATCAACAGAAATATTTTGAGAAAAAGAGGCATTATTAATTTCAAATTCCCACATTAGTTGCCAATCTTTAGCTTTTTACTTCCAGAAGAACAAAGAAAAAATATTGCAAAACATACAAGAAATTCTCCACTTTTGACCAAAGGGAAATTACATACCTTTATTCTCAACATAAATCTTACAACTAAAAAGTGATTATCAGTTTTAACCTTCCAAAAACCATCTGTGACTTGTGGTAAACTGTGCATGGCTAATAAAGTTATCTAATGTAGCCCAGTGAACTTGTCAAGGCTAATGACAATCTGTACATAGGCTTAAGGGATTTTTATATCAAATTACAAATCTCTTAAAATTTTGTATAAATTTTTTATTCTCTCTGATTGTTGAATATTTTCTACAAAAAATTACTTTACAATGATCTTCTTTTGTGTTACTATACAGAAACAGTATACTCAGGGTTGCAGGTCTGTGCAGCTGAAATCTGATTAATTTACAGTTCTGAGAATGACACAATAAAATCAGTTGACTGATGTCTCTGCAGCATTTAATGTACTGTAAATTAAAATCACAGGTAATGTTTTTAAGTATAGTAGTTGAATAATTAATAATTTAGGGGACTCACTGGGTAAGAAAAAATCCTATTTTCCTCCTCTGGAAAAGATATATATCATGGAAGATGTAATCAGTAGGAATGCTGATTGGGTGGGTGGGGGGGTGAATAAAAAAAGTTAAGGCTTTATTATTAAGCAAGCATATATATACTTGGCCATGTAGGACACAAATACCAGAAA
>JBCJKH010032948.1:0-15562 GCA_039877255.1 Loriculus beryllinus
TGGAAGTGACCTTAAAGATCATCCAGTTCCAACCCCTCTGCTATGGGCAGGAACACCTTCCACTAGACCAGGTTGCCAAAAGCCCCGTCCAACCTGGCCTTGAACACTGTCAGGGTTGGGGCAGCCACAGCTTCTCTGCACCCTCATGATAATAAATTTCTTCCTTCTATCTAACCTAAATCTCTCCCACCACCCCGCAGTCATCCTATGACTATTTTTGCTAGATACGTTTTAAGAGCAAGCAGTGTTGCCATCATTTCTTTATTAATTTTACAAATGTTACTAGATAAATGGGCAAAGTAGGAATGGTATTTTCAATTTCCTAAATTGTACTGATTTTCAAGTTTAGTCCAAATGAGTTACTAAGCCAAAAGATTAAGGGGTTACATGCTTTTAAGATACAATCTTCTCATGACCTTACTTGTGACATGAATTATGTAATGTAAATTTGCAAACAGCTGGAAATGTTTCTCTGAATTTCTCTGAATTCCTTCACCCTCCCTGAGCTCAATTTTATTTCTTCCTCAACTTACTGGGTACAAGTGTGAAAATTTTCTCGTTTCTATGACTTGGTAGAAATCAGGGGTTTTGATTCAGTAAACGATTTCAAATGGTAAAAATAATGCTAATGATCATGTGAAGTCAAAGAGCCAAGGGACCAGAGACATGGGGTTTGCACAGTGCCGGACAGTATTTCTTCCTTGCATTTATTGGAATTAAATGTATGGAAATTACATAATAGAAGCAGTTTCTAAATTGGTTTTATTATCTTCATTTGTCATTTAATAAATATCTCCTGTTCACAGTATCTGCACAGATTAAGAAGTGTGAAGTAGCTTATAAATACCTACCTAAAACAATTCTGATGGATTCTGTTCAGAATTTCATTCCTCTTCCATATTTGAAGTCCGTTATCTATTATAGTCTCATCTCCAATGGGTCAAGGAGGTATTTCACATAGTTGTCAATTGTCCCATAGATTTGAGATTATGCAGCCTGTATCTCCACATACTTTCTTTTCCCCCTAGAAGAAGTGCAAATATGCAGAAGTATGTTTAATTTTAGAAGTAACGTGTTTTATACCTCAAACATACCTAATTACATGAAAACTTACAAACAGACATTTGAAAATGTCTTCACAGGTTCATCTTGGATAGTTCTCACTGCGGACAGCGAGGGCTTTGTTCCGCTGCTGTTTACATCCATGCAGGAGATAGTGGTGAGAGATGCCAGTGCAAAAGGCTACGGCTCCCGTTCTTCCAAAACTTTGGACATCATCAGTTCCACAGAAAGGTGCAGACCCGCTTCTTCGGAAAGTCTGGATATCACAAGTTCCTTGGAAGTCCTCATAGACGGCTCCTCCAAGGCTTTACATGACAGCAGTCCTTCAAAACAGCCCAGCACTAAAATGTGATTTCTGACAGTGGTTTTGTAATGCCTCTCTGACAGTGGGGGAGTTTTGAACTCCCTGTATAGGACTGCAGTTCTGAACAGCAGTCAATCTGGATTTCCATACGGGGTTTTGTTGCAAATTATTTATTTGATTCTTGGAAACTTTTTTGTACTAAGCAGTGTTTTTTTAATGAGCCTCTTGCAGAACAGACTAGGGCTTTGTACCAGTGGTTGAAAGCATGCTTTCTTAGAAGCTTCTGAGCTAAATTTTCCATCTTGGACTTTGATATGTTGGTGGTTTTAGATGAGAGTAAACTTCCATAATAAATCCTTGGAAAACGCTGCATTGTTTTCCCTTTCTTCACTTCTGTCAAAGCCTGAAATAAGACACGTGTTGTTTAGGAACAGGGCCTCCAGAAGTGCATGTGTTTTGCACCAGTGTTACTAAGGGTGTAAGCATTAGTTCAGGTGTACAGAGTTTGGGACCACATAGGATCATGTGGGATATCCCGAGTGTGTAGAAGACCCTTTTCCCTTCCTGTGCTCACCTGTCATGCCTCTCCTTGCTTGCTTCTCTGTGTGGATTTGTGGAAGTGACTTCACATTTGTCATCTTCTGTGGTGAGTTGAGCCCAGCTGGCGGCTGAGCTTCTGTGTAGCGTGGGGAGAGAATTACAAGGACAAAAGCAAGAACTCATAGGTTGAGATAAAAGCACTTTAATAGATCAAATAAGTTGCATGTACAAGTAAACAAGAAGTTCATTCAGCATGTCCTGTTGGCAGGCAGCTGTCCGGCAGCTTGTGGGAAAGCAAGGTCCATTGTATGTAACTGTTGCTTGGCAAACAAGTGCCATAACTGCATGTCCTCTGTCACAACTTTTATTACTAAGCATGATGCTGTATGGGACATCCCTAGGGTCAGCTGTCCCAGCATTGTCACCTGTGAAGTTTTTGGGCACCCCTAGTCTACTTGCTGGGGGGGCAGAGCAGGACAAAGAGGAAGCCTCAGCCTTGATGCTGTGTGAGCAGTAGCCAAAACATCAGGATGTTGCCAGCCCTGCTTTGATCACAGATCCAAAGCACCCTCCAGGCTGCCGTGAGGGAAACCAACTCCATCCCAGCCAGACCTGGTATGTCATAATAGGTATAAAATGTATCAAGCATAATGCTGGTGGTAACAAGAATTTACTGTCCAATGTGGAAAATTTCAGAGAGGGAGGTGCAAGCAGGTGGAAGTCATCATGGTCTAACACGGGGATGGGGGCAGGAAGTGGCAGAAGCTGCAGCTCAGGCTGTTGTCTCTTGCTAAAACACCACTGGTAAATTTACTGCTTTTTCTGTTTAGCTGAGCTGTAATATGGGTTAATAACAACCTTTATATAGGTGATATAGGTGTAATGCTCCAAGTGTACCAAGTATTACTGATGAATAAATGCACTGGGATAACCAGCTTACTTCTTCCAGACAGTTCACCAAAAGGGTTAGAAAAGATTACATGAAAAGGAACATTCCAGAAGTTTTCTGAAGGGAGAGAGTATTGTAAGAGTTTGAGACTGGTTTTTACATATCTACGATATGAAATTCACAATGAGGTATGTGATTGGCCACTGTGCACTAGGTTGCTGCTGGCTGTATCTGCCAGCATGAGACTTGGAACTAACTTGCTTTTTCCTCATCTTCAAAGAGCTGGACAACAAATACAAGGTCTTAGAGGACTTGAGTTTCCCTTACGGAAACTCTTCCTCTCAAAAAGACTGATTTAATTTTGCAGTTTCTATCTAGACCCCAGAAAGGCTAGTAGAAAAGGAGATGAACAAGTGATATTTGGAAACAACCTGTGAATCCAAAAAAGCAGGGTTTGGCTTTAAAACACTGTCCACTTCAACCATTCTCCTTTGAATGCAGAAGGTAAATATTGACGAGAGGACGCAGCCGGGATTGAATCTACCAGGGATTCTTACACGGTGCAGGAACGAGTTAAGGAATTAGTACTCAAATCTACAGAGCCTTGCCCGAAAACCCAGTGACCTGGCACTGAAGATCCCAGACTTCTGGACTCCCTGGAACAGATGTCCAAGGTGATACTCACCTCTCAAAGTCAGGGACTCAGCAGAAGCGATCTCACCCACCTAAGCTGTGGATGGTCAGCAAGCCCAGGGGCAGGCAGGACCCAGCCAGGCAGCAGACACAGCTGTGGTGGGTGCTGACAGCAAAGCCTCCCTCAGTGCCTGTGAGGGGATGACAGCTCGCCTACCTGGGCAGCTGCAACCTGCAGCGTGACAGGTCACCAGCAGAACATTCAGAAAGCTGGTATAACCTCGGTGAGTTTCAATGTTGATTTTAGGCAGGAATTACAAGGGGGGTGAACCTGGAAGAGAAGAATAGCGACTGGTTCAGCTACTGACTACACCAGCAATCAGCCCAGCATAGAAGATTTGGGTTGCCATCACTACACTTCAGCAAGGGCAAGGATTGGGCATGGTTTGCTTACAGGGGACTATTGCTGACATACAGCTCCGTTATCCTTTTCTTCCTAGGTCTGTGTAAAACTGTTTGCATGCAGGTGGGGAAGTGCTGTCCATTAGGCACCCAGCTGGTTTAATCCAACCTCCCATGTTCTTGCGACTGTATTTGGGTATTACTTGCATGAGAACCCCTGGGGATTCACTTGGCTCTTGTTACTGCCATTCAGTCCTAGGCAGCAGTTTTAGATTAGATTAGTGTTTAAGCCGAATGGCTGTCAATGTAAGAATCTGCTTCTTTCAGTCATATGTCCTGAACTGTATAGGAGGCATACACATCATTTGAAACTGACAAGAAGACAAAGTTTATTCATTTTACAGCACTAACACTGAGCCCTGAAATAATAATTAAAAAAACCTTACCCTGCATTTACTCTTCCATTCTTTTTATTTACAGAAATACATTCATTTTCTTAACAAAAATACAGCTCTGATAATCAAAATAATGAGATGCTCAAAAGATAAAAAAACTCTACTAAAATTCATCTATGGAGGCTTTCTACTTTATTTTGGCAGTTCCCATTATTGATACCATATGCAAAGTGAGGACTAAGTACAGCTTGGTAAGATAATTATCACATTGTGGAGAAGAAGAAAATAGTTTACAATCAACCAAGTTTATCATATAAGTGACTGAATTCAGGTGGGGTGTTGTGCAATTCAGAGGCAACTGCATAACTGATCTAGAAATAATATCTTAAGCCACATTGAAATTACTCCATTCAAGTACAGCCAGCAGTTTCTGCAAGCCTTTTATCTCTGGACTAAGTATTTGGCTTACATAAACCAACACAGATCTGCTGCCTTGTAGCTACAGATTTATAGCAGCTGAAAACATAACCAGCCTTTACTGGGGCTTCTGGTTGTTTTTAAAGACGACTATTCAGAAATATTACAGAATATTACAAATATTACAGAATAAATCAACCCCCCAAAGCTGTTTTCTAAGATGTTTTGGAGCTATGTGAGATTACTACATAATTTACCTACTTCAAGGTGCAGTAAATCTGCTATTTCAAATTCCATCAGACTCAAAATTGTAAACAGGCTTATGGTTTTTATTATTGTAAACAAATATGCCCCAGGCATACAAATCTTGATTTGTCCAAGAACCAAAACAAAAAAAAACCCAGCCTTTGATGTCAATTCAGCAGTCTTAAACAGAGTTAACTTTTACCCACACACACTCAAAATATATCCTTAAAAGGTCACTCATAATCAAGTGTTTTGCTGAATTAGTAGAGTTTATTAGGCCACAGACTTCAAACTTGCCTGAAAAGGTTTCAGTATTAATGAGACACACAGTGGATGCACTGATTATACTTCACAGTTCCTTTCAGTGAAAGCTTTCAGTTTCCAGTCCCAGCACTGAGTCACTTCCCAGATGGCCCGGAGTGAATTTTGTGGTCACTGTCCCCAGTGACACACTCACTGCAAGTGTTCCCAAGCAGCAGCAAGCCAAAGGCACTTCTAGTACAAAATAAAGGCACCCTCCCACAGACACAGAGAATTAAGCCAGTGAGCTGTAAATTCATGTCTTGTCTTGCATAGCGCTAATGTCTTCAAGGCAAACAAGCCTTCAACTCTTGGAATCATCACTCTCCCCTCTAGATACAGATACGTCTTCAGAGTCCAATCATTTTAGCTTAAGCTTGGAGCCAGCCTCTGGAGTTCTCCATTTCTCTATAGAAGAAACCCAGAATGACCAGTCTGAACTGCAGTGCTCCAGAAAGTGAAAGTCCTACCTAAGCTTAGGCAACTATAAAATAGATTCAGTGTTCAGAATCAGCAGGGTTCAGAATCTATAGTAGAAATGAATTTTCAGGTAATGTATCTAAAGCATGATGACATCCCTGACTGAAAAAAAAAATAAAAAAAATGACCATTTAAAAGCCAGGTTAAGCCTCATTACTATAAAACAGTGTGCAAGATGAGATTAACAGCCATGTCATGGTGTTTCGTGAGGCAGAAAGCCTACATCATGGGAGAAATGGGTGACTATCATGATTACTTACAGGCCAGAAAATTGAATGGCCTTTATTCTTGGAATTTTTGGAAGGTACTACTGACTGTGGGTATCCTGAGTGAAGATATTGATCTGAAAATGTTCAGTACTCATTCTCTGACAAAGATCAGTTTACAGGTTTCAGAAGCAAAGAACTCCAGTAATGGGAAATACAAGGGTCTGTTTCTTATAAAAACTATAAATTTATGTTATAAACTTATATGTATAACTTATAAATTACATCAAAAGCTCTTTCAGAAAAACTTTGTGAGAAAATCCTCAAAACATGTCTGCATCAGTGATTTGCTCCATTTCAAAACACAATAAATCCTAACTTTATAGGATACTTTAGTATTCCAAAGTGCTTTCCAAATACATTAGTGTACAATTTATAGGTAGAAATCATGTTCAAAATCCATCCTAGCCCCTAAGGGTGAAATATATTACGAGTTAAAATTTGGGTGGTGCATACTATTTACATCCTTTTCCCCTGACCTACAAGTCCATAGAATTTCCCGTTGCAGTGAGATCACAGCTTTCCATTAATCACTGATAGACAAACAAAAAAAGCCAAGCATTCAACAGCTCACATTCCTGAACATTTTTAATGTCTTTTTTTTAGCACAGTGCATAGAGTTAGATATCTCTTTTGCACAGTGGTGTTCTCTCTTGATTTCATTTCTAACTGTGTCAGAATCATCCTTTATCCTTTTTGATAAAATATGAGCTGAGAAATGACCTGGGAGACTCTCACAGAGTTTGTGTGTGAGATGTGAGACTGTATTTGGAAAGTCATTGTATTCGGAGCTTTCAGACTGAGGTATCCTCTTTGTCCAGGGTGTCTGTGCTTTGATGGCTCCTCCTGTTAAAAGCAGAACAAAGGATACATGAACAGACTTCTGGCTTTTATTGCTAACTAACCGAACTACAGTTTGGCAATCTCAAACAACTGAGCACCACCAGCAAGGTTCAGTTGTCCTGAACAGTGACTACAGTACCTAATCAGAGGGACCAGTCCTGTTTCAGATGGTTTAGCCTATCCCCTCTGGTCTGCAGCTGCTTCTCAAGAAGGAAGGTGGTGCGCAAGAGACCTGTGGCATATCTGCCAACCCCATGCAGGTATCTTAGATACCTTCAGGCAATTAACTGGTCCCAGATAACCCATGCTCAGGCCCTGGTATTATTCCCTTAGCATGGAAATCTGTTTCCAGTTCCAGTAACTTGGGATAATAAAAACAAAACAGGGTAACAATATATTTTGATATTTAATCCACCAGTCTGCTAGGATAGACTGTTCGTACTTATGTCCTCAGTGTATCAAGGCTTCATTTGACAGATGTGGATGATTTTGAGCTAAGCAAGATTTTCATTGGAGAGTGAAGGAAGAGGAAGAAAGGACAGCAATATGGTTAAAAGTAAAGGAACAGCTCAAAGCTGTCCTTTCATTTTCTCCCACAATCTTTCCTGCCTACACCTCTAAAATGGTTTTGGATGTTTCTTGTATGCCACAAACACTAAGAATGCATTCAAGAATCCCATTTTATTTTATATACAAGTAAATTGTATTTTATCTATGTAGAATATTCTTCATTTCTGGCTTGAAACACTACTGCAATAGTGCTACGTGCACCATACCAGAGAAAAAATAAAATATATCTGACATATCTAACAAACAGCCCTCTAAGCAGGAAATATTACACTACAAAAATAAGATGCTGGAGCACATAACGATACCATTCATTCCGTAATTCAACTAATAGAGTGTTATTTTGTTTTGTTGTAAGGAGTATAGAAGTGTATGTTGGTAACTAACAATTTTTTGCTCAGTATGACAATGAGCTGCTGTAGTGATGTTACTGCTGTTTGCTGCCAGTTCGAACTTACCTTAACACCTCAAGCGCAAGCTTTGTTTCTCTTCGGCTTTCTTCAGTGATCGGGTAGAAAAGAAGTATAAATAAACCTATAAAGATGAGGATAGCAGGGACTGCTCCAATGAGGATTTTCAGTGTAATGATCACATCACTGGGTTGTCTGCATATCCCTGGTTTGTATCCAGTAAACCTAAACAAATGGAAATAACAGTGGTGTGTATGTATGCCCAAAGACAAACAGGAGTTGTTCATCTGAAGGTTCCCTTCTTTCCCCCAACACTTTTCAAGACTTTTCTCCCATTTTTTCCTAATCCTCTTTTTTCCTTCCCCCCACTCCATGTTTCAAATCTTGTTGCTCAAATCTCATTTTTGTGCTGAATTTCAGATAACTGCATTACCTCTATATTTTCTCATTATGTAACATTTAACTACTAAGAGAAACATGGAATCCCATGTAAGGAAATCGCTCTTTTATGTGTTTCCTATTAATATTCAGCAAAGTATTTAAGCTCCACTTTAAAAGTATGTAAGTAATCTGACCAATTTCAATAGCAATAATTAACTTTAAATTAAACCCACCCTTAAGCACTCTTCTCAAGATAGACAAATTTACTCAAGTGCTTAGAGTTAGGTAAACACTTGCAGTTCATTGATTCAGAGTTTCCATGCAGTTCCACTACTGCTGATATAGTCAAATTCCCATTCCCAATTTGTGGAATGAGATTATTTTCCCCTGAACATGCACTCATGAAAGCTACAGCTCATTCAGCATCACTCTGTCTTCTGTGTTCTCCCACAAACATCTGCCTTGGGAAATTGCTAGGAGCTAAATGGAATGTAATTGAAAAGGGGCTAATGGGTGAACAGTGATTTGTTTGAGGGTGTTAGTAGCAAGCATCTAAAATTCCTAAGCCCAAAATGTTCAGCCAAGCATTGCCTGTTATTTAGCAGTTTCAGCTGAAGGCCCTGAAGTGAAACATTCTGGTTATTAAAACCTAACTTGGAGCCAAGTGCTAGATAGTATTTCAGACAAGTTCCCTTCTAAGCTTTTATTGTGTGCTTGTGTGCTTGTGTGCTGTAGAAGCTACAAAGGCCCCTTCTGCTAGGTCATGTACAAAAGTAGGGCAGAAGATGGCTGACCACTTCTCAGCCTGTCTAGTCATAAGACAAGGCAGAAGTGAAAGGACAACACAAAGCGTCTTCCAAACTGACATGGTCTAGATGATGGGCAGAGCTGTTAGACTGTTCCTTACTCCGCCCGGTATCCAGTTCCCTAAAACCATTCAGGATTGGTGATCCTTTTATGCTGAACAGGCCACTGGGCACCTCTGAAAGCACTCCAATCTACATAAAGACTTAACAAGCTTTTATATGTAGTCCGACCCAGATGCAACAGGGAATGCACAAAGCAGTTGTATCACTTGTGTGGGACCTTCATCTGCTGAGCTTTCAGGTTTAGTTCTTTATTCATATAAGCCACTAAAATTTATAGAAGTAATTTAGAAAGCAGAAAAATCTAAAGGGAAGTCAGGTCTTTCTGTACTGAAACATGTTAGAGCAGGGAACTTAATGTTTTGTGGTGTGGCCTAGACAACAATCCCATCTTTAGTGGTCAGCCATCTGGAGCTGCTGGCATTTTCAGGCTCATGGCAAAAAGGCAATTAACTCCACAGGGTAAAGGCAGTGTAACCTCAGAATGCTTTCAGAATGGATCCACTATGTGGAAACATAGTGTTACTTACTCCAGTCCTGCTGCAGAAATTCCTAAGCCAATTCCTGCTGACATCTTGGTAAAGAAAACATAAGAAGAATAGAAAATAGTTTCATGTCCTTTTCCATGAGGATTCTGCAGGCGAAAGTTATCAACAACATCAGGCAGCATTGACCTAGAGACGAGCAAGATAAAAGAAAAACTCAAGCCAAAATCTCAAAGTCTAAAGTTACTGAAAGAGTACACCCTCCTCCTTTTTTTAAGATCTGACTGATACAGGCATGCACATGAAAGAATTCAGTTATAAAACTCCTGCTGCGGTACAGGAGGGTAAAAATCCATGTAAGAAGTGCATGGCCACATGCTACAAAGCAGAAAAACACCAAAAAACTATCAAACACTTGCTGTGAGGTGACAGAATTCTTTAGACTGGCTGTCATTCCAATCAGAAGTTGTGATATTAAGAAAATAATAACAACAAAACTTCATGTTTCTTAAGATTTCAAGGGACTCAATGTCTGAACAGTTTTACTCTGAAATAACTCTTCTGACAAGCTAACAAAATTTTCAGAAACCAATGAGACCTATTCTCTCTCTACTTCAAAGAAACTGAATTTGGTAATGGGGAATCAGAATGGAAGCTGATCATATGTCAACTGTGACTTGACATTTTATTTCCAGTATATGTCATGATTTACTGCTGGAATAAAAGGCTTCTCACCCTCTCTGCAGAAAAGCTTATGTAGTCTGACAGCTTATTTCAAATTACATTTCCGTGATCTCTTGGAGTTTTTAGGGCATTGTGCAAATGAGTAATGTACGTGCTGTCAGCAACCATCTTACTTTCTGGTCAATTTGATCTGAATAATAATTATTTCAACTGGGCAGGACATGTCCCATCCTGCTCATAGAATCATAGAATAGTTAGGGGTGGAAAGGACCTTAAGATCATGGGCATCTTTATGTATTTTTTTTCCTCCCACGTATTTTCAGTCTTCAAGAGCCAAGGACCTTGAATTCGCAGTTTCTTTTAATCATACCCTTGTCAAATTGTGTTATTTGATCCATAACAGATGACTGACTGCTCAAGCAGAGATACACAGTTATGCTTATGCTATGTCCTTAATTGCTCAGCATTAATTGATTTATCTAACTCATCATTCCTGTAGTTCTATTACAAACCAAACATAAGCATCTGATTTGCTGTTGTCATACGCTCTATAGCTTCTTAGATTATTGATTCATCTTCAGACTCTTATGTACAAAGAGCCACTACAGTTACAGTAGATTCAATCTGTTAGCAACAGGGCAACGGAAGTCATGTTATTGCAACTAGCAGCTACTATAAAAGCAGGAAAAGATTCTTTGAAGAAATGACTCTTGCCAAATTCCGTCACTTTTGGAGGTAAATTCCATGCAGTAGTACATACATGTACTGTAGACATATACCTCTTCCTCACCTCAAATATAAAATTCTCTTACCATGGCAACAGAAGAGATGCTGCGATGCTCAGACCAGAGACAAAGGCCACGAAGTAAGCCAGGATGAGGTTTGGAATGGTGACTAGCATGACTGCAAAAGGAGTCATCCACTGAGGGAGAAGAAAAATGGTACATCTGACTTAACAGTATGCACTGCTCAATGGTATACAGATTGTTTCCTTAAAAATACAAGATTGTGTTACACAGCAGTTCACACACAGCAATGCCTAATACTTCAGTATTTTGGAAAGCCCTGAACCAATCTGTATTCACCTATCCAAAACAATCAGAAAAAACAGGACATGCCATTATAGTGCTTTTTCTGTTAGCAGTATTAGGACTATAACTGCACTAGTAAATTAAACAGTCCCGAGAGCCTATTTATCAGTTAGGAAGCCGACTGGCAGACCCTGGCCACATTCATACTCTTAAACATTCATAGTCTCCAAAAGAAGCGTTGCCATATAAATACTTTGTGAAGAGCGCCTAAGTGGGCAGGTTCCCAGCCTGTAGTCAGATTCTTCTTGGGAGATGGCTCATCAGCTTGTGCTTAGATATTTCTGCCCATTCAGTAATAGAGATGGCCAAACATCAATTTGTATTCTAGGCCAATGGAACTACTTCATTTACTATTAGAGACAAAACCTTGAAACATCATCACACTGCATTTCAAGGGGAGGGGCAGGGGCTCAATAATAAGTTGCAAATATCTTCAAATATCCCATTTTGCAGATAACTTGGGTCTTGAATTAAGAGTTTGCTTACACATTTGTTTCAGATGATCACAATAAAGCAATCTATGTACTTGGTAATAACTAAAAGCAAGAAGGCAGTGTGGTTTACTCCCATTCCATACAGCTAGATATGCCACCAGATTTCTCCAACTTTAGCTTGAAGCAATCCGCTTACAGGAGTGAAAATCCACTTTTAAATGCTGATTGAATGCATACAGCCCAGCTGTCCCGTACATGCTCCATCTCCCATGCCTGCGAACCATGGGCACAGCACACGCAGAATTCAGAACCAGGGGCTTATCTACAGGGCTTTTTAATGATGGGGGATTAGTTTAACATTAAGTGTTCCAATCCTCTATACTTGCAAGTTGGGAGCTGAAGGTATGAGAAGAGCTTTCACAGACAGTGATTCCCCTAAGCGCTGCTATTTACAGTACTGTATGGTAAGTGATTCTGGGAGTCGTGGAGTCTAACCCATTATGTTTATGTTTTAAATGTATTTCCCATCTAAAGCATTTGATCCTAACCTAAGGAGGCAGAAAATAACCTTTCCTGACTGCAGGTTCCCAGCACAGACAGCTAATCCTTGCATTAGCCCAACGTTGTAGCAAAATCATTATTTCACCACAAGAGAGCACTCCATCAATACAAGATTTTATGTTGCCTATAAGCAATTTTATGAGTCTTATGCTCCACATGAGGCACCCACCCAGGAAACAAAGCACTTAAATAAAAGTCTAGATTGATAATAATAATCATCATTGTAAGTGTAATTTTCTATTGAAAGAGAAGCATGGCTCAGAGGACTGAAGCTACAATGCCCTAAAGTCTCACTCATGCAATGGTAGCAGAATCACTGGGGCAGTGTTCCTGCTGCAATAAATAGCTAATGCACCTCCTTATTTTCTACTTGCAGAGCAAGCACTCCATTATTTGCACTCTGCTCCCTAGTCACAGAGCTGCTGCCCTCTGAGACATAAACAATATCCTACAGTTATCATGTGTCTTCCATCCATTCCCTAACAGCACTATGGAAGGTCACACTTCTGGGATGCTGAAGGTACTACTGGCCTGGGCAGCAGCATGTTACAAAGGGCAAATCAGGAAAAGGTGCAGCTAGAATGTGAATGGAAATGTGAATGGAGAGGGGAAAAAGGACTCATCCAAGGATGTGCCTCCATGCTGCACAGTGCTGATAGATGACAAATAAACAACAGTGTATATGTGGCAGGGTGAAAAGACTGGTGGCCATTTTGGGTTTGTTTTTATTTTTCACTAAATTCTCCAAAATCTGCAGTCAAAAGCTATTATTGGCTAGGATGGGAGCTAGAGTTGTGAGAGAGCGCAATCTTCCACTTTTGGACACCTTGTCAAAATCATGAGCCAAAAAGCTGCCACACTTCTTAAAATTTCTCACTACTTTACCTCCAGCTACCAGCAGACAGACTTACTGATTTTATGTTCAACGTTTGCCCCATAAAGGCAGAGCAGACAACCTAAATGAAGACAGCACACAGAAGCAGAAGAGAATAATCCTGTGCACCTGATCATGGGAAGAATGCTATCAAGGATCCCACTTGTGTATGACCCTGTACTTCTAGAAAGTCTAAGCTTTAAAATTCTGGGAAGTTTAAATATTTAGTCAGCACTTAGACTGTTGGTCACCTCTTGTGGAGGAATGAGTAAAAAGGGAGCAATATCCAAGGAAGGAAGCCAAGATTCTTGTTGCTTATCTATACTGTCTTCTATACTCTGTAAAGGGTCTCTTCAATATACAACCACTTTAACAGGAAAAATTAGTCTGGAACAGTGTGACTTTTCTTTTATCTTATTTTTTTCCCAGGAAACTGAGTTTCAAATGATATCTTCACTCTGAAAGCTGAGAGAAGTTTTGCAGAAAAAAACCCCATTGCTTTCTGCCGTGTCTCCTTCCTTTCCAGAAGGACATCCCCCAATGACAAAAGTAGGAGCCTTAAATGATGTGATTTCATTTCACAGTGACAGAACAGATTAGTTGTACCAATCACACAAGCTGGTAGTATAGGAAGCCCCTGTGCTGTATTGCCAGACACAAAATCCATCACTGAGCACACAGAGAGTCCCTTGGGAAACATCTACAAGGTGAAATAGAGAGATGACTTTTTTCAGTCCAGCCCCCACTTACACCATAACACAGGCAACCAACTGGACTGTAAAATTAAGTTAAACCATGTTTACAGAGGTGCTGACAGGCTTTCCAGTCATGTTAAACTAAATTTACAGAGCCAAGTTGGTTGAAGAAAGCTTATTTTGTAGCTAAGTAGACAGAGATTTCCTACGGAGGAAGTCTGCATTCCCTGGTCCAGTCAGTGGTCCAATACTGCTTTTGGCAATTCTCTTTGCTCAAGTGGTAAAAAGAAATGAGGATGGGACTTGGAATCCAGATGCCTACTTCAAAAGACATAATGTTCCAATATTTGGAACTTGGGTTTTAAAGTTACTTCTGATTCTTTGGAAGTCATTCCAACACACAGATCTTAATTTCAAAAATTATAACTGTTCAATTATATTCAACAATTGTCACTAGACCTAAATTTTTCAGCTTTGTTCAGATTTTGACATACAACTTCAGGCTGGATTTTCCAAGTCCTCGTGTTTTGTTGTGCACAAGGCGGACAATTTTTCTTTCCTCTTTCATAAGTAATTGAAGGTAAATGGGAAAAATAGGGAGGAACAGGCCTACACAATGACTCACTGAGGATGATGACAGAAAATTGCTGCTGTCTGCACTAAGTGAAGGACTTAAAATAATCCATTAGAGATGAGGTCAGGCTCACTGAGCCGTCTTTGCAGAGCTGTGTAATAGTTAAACCAGACTTCTTTTCTCAGGTAGGTCACCTATTTCTTTACTTCACTAATAACTGTCCATGTTCATCTCTGTTCAGAGGGATGTGGAAACCCCTTCCTTCTCATGTTTCTGCTGAAGGATGTGTAACAGAATTCTGTTTTCTCCTCTGCCACTGGATTACAGATGTGGTCAACTCAACACCATATACAAAGACAAAACAAGCCTTATACAACAGATAACTTATAAATTCAGATTTGTGTTGCTTCAGATTGACAAAACCTCACTGGTTTTGTCACTCAGAAGATCACTGGGGTTCACTTCTGAGTGCAGACAAATGCAGAGCTTGCAAAGATTCTTAAATAAACTGGAGCCACCCTTCAGCATCAATCTATTTCTCAAAAGTTTCTTTTGGAAACTTGGAATCTGTCTGAAATTTGGTACAATGATTTAAAACAAACTCTGAAACTGAGCAAATTTCATGTAGCTTGAGGTTATAAACACTTGAAAGAGCTTCTGAAATGGCTCCAGTTGTTAAATGAAGTGAGTGCAAGCAGATTTTTCTCTTAAAAGATTTGCTTACCGCAATCCCAAATGCTGCACACTTCTTGCCAAATCGCTGCAGAATCTTCTGCCAGAAGGGAATGCTCACAGCTGCTGATACCTACAGTGGACAAAAAGCCATACCTGCATGGTGCTTACTGCCATGGTTGTCTTCAGCTGTAGAGCTCACAGACATCTTTTTGTCTAATACATTAAAGCCTGAAAGGAAGGTGCACTTGCAAGTTCCTGTTTCTCCTCATCCTTTGAGTGTTTGGTTGGTTTTTTGTTGTTTATTATTCACTATTATATATTATTACGAACAAAAAAGCCTCAGAGGGTTTTCCACAGTCAAATACCAGAAGGCAGTGTTCTAAAATTTCCTTTTCCTAATGTAAGCCACCACAGCTAAAGCTGCACATGACAGAGTCATTGAAGCTCAAAGACATTGGAACTGTCATATTTCATGCTAATGTGTTTTG
>JBCJKH010032955.1:0-12220 GCA_039877255.1 Loriculus beryllinus
CTGACCTCCATTTCACTTTCATCACCATCTGCCTCCGTTTTCACTCTCCATTATCATTATGAACATAAGAAGCCATGTAATGTCCTGCTCCTGTCTTTAAATTTGGAAATGCATTACAGTTGTATTAGATGATGACATTTCCATTCAAATAAAAAGAGGGACTACTTCAATGTGACTCATTTGCTAAAATTGCTAAAATTGCGGGAAGGGGGATGCTAGACCTTGTGTTTTAATTATTCTCTATTAAAACTGAAGAGAAATTAAAAACAAAACAAACATAGATGCATATGTAAGGCAAGAGTAGGCTGATCTTTTCGCTCTCTGCTCCTAGCCCTCACATTGTGAATGATTTTTCTTGACTGGATTAGAAAAAAGGGTGGGAAATATTGTTCTTTGAAGCCTAATTGATACTCTGAGTGCTTTGGATACTCTCCTGGAGGAAGGGAAACAAAGCAAGTTTGAACCTCTTCAAATTTCAGAGGCATCCCAATCCCAGAGCAAGTGCTCTAATCAGTAAACTGATTTTTAAGGATGGGCCTAATAAAGTCCTAAAATACTTTATACTGAATACATGTGTCAGCCTAATCATCATTCAGAAGTATATTTTCTTCCACTGAGATTGCATTGATTTGTAAAAAATACTTAATATTTCTCAGAACTTGAAGGACATGGCAAGAATATATCGCTACTAAATACCTCATTTTTCATAATAATTGATGTAAATCCCCATAAGTAAACCCCACACTTCTCAGAGCTTGTAGTAAGAAAAAGTCATCAAAGGAAAATATTTTGTAGCAAATTTCTCTTCTTAAAATAATGTTTCCTCCAATTCACTATCTTCTTGCATGGGGGGGATGGAATAGGTGGGTGATGGGGGGGAAATGTGTTCCTTCAGTTACAGATATCCTTGCAACTGTGTTCAGTGTTTTACCTTCATATTTTGATCCATCTGGGTAAAAAAAAGTCCCCTGGCCATGCTTCTTGTTTTGAAGATATGTTCCAGTGTAGCGAGCACCATTCTTGAACCTGTAAGTCCCCTGAAACGTATTTGGTATAGATAAAATATTTGTAAGTCTTCAACCTTTTTTCAATGCAGCATCTAAACGAACAGAACTGCTGCAACTTCAGCAAAGCCACTGACTTCTGTGACTCTTACCTGCCCATTTCTGAGACCATGTTCATATTCCCCATCGTATGTATCACCATTGGGCAGACGTGCTTTTCCACGTCCGTGTCGCTCCCCTTCTGCATTGCGCTCACCTTCATACTCCTGATTAAATGCGGAAAAAAGCCTTTGAGAGGGCTAGACCTGACTGAATCTAACCTCACTAGACAGAGGGAAACAGGAGTTTGCCCAAAGCTGCTCCAGTTTGGCTCGAATCACAGATTGCAGGAGCACCCGGTCAACAGAGGCAGTGCTTATCAGATGCTCTCATCGGCAGCCAGAGGCTTTCCTCCCTTCCTGACACACTGCTGCAAGGTATGGATCACCGGTGGAGAAAGTGAGGCAGCTCCCAACCGAACCGGTGCAACCCCACTGCCGCACCTCCCGTGCCCGCGCAAGGAACGCCTCGGGAGCTCTCCCAGGCCCGGCATTACAGTATTTAAGAAGCCGTGACCGGTCACATCCACTCTTCCTCTTCCCCGCCTGCTCTCCCCTGAACCCTGCCCCACCAGCAGCCCCCCGACGGACCCCCAAGGTGTCCTCGGCCTCTCCCTCCTCGCTCCCCTCCTCACTCTCGTCCGACATGGCTGCGGCGTCCCCGTCACCGTGGCAACCAAGGCGGGCGGGCGGGGCATGCTGCCATGGCAACGCCCCCCCCCGGCCCGTACCCCTCTCGCACTGCTGTCCCGGGTGCTGAGCGCAATGGCCGCGGCGGGGGGAACGGTGAGGGCAGGCGAAGGGCCGCTGAGGAGAAGCGCCGGAGGCGGCCGGTGCCGGTACCGAGAGCGGAGAGCCCCGTCTCCCCTGGAGGCCTCCCTGGCTGCTCCGTTGGCTCTCGGCGCGGAAGTGCTTTGGCAACCAGCACGGCGACGGTCAGAGTGCCGATGTCAGCAAACGCTCCGGGGCCGGAGCCCCGGCGCCGATCTCGCTTCTGCTTCTTGTACTTTGCTTTCCTCGACCTGTTCCTTTAGTGTCGTGGAACAGGCTGCTGGTGCCGGAGGTGCGACCAGAGACCGCTCGAGCCATCAGAGAGCTCCCAGTAGTTTGGCCTGTAAACTACATTTTAGATTTTAAAAGTATTCCTGCATATAGATATCTGTGTTATTTTTCTTTTCTGTCAGGTTTAATGACGTTCAGAAATTCCAGTCCCTGGATCTTTTTGGTTTGTATCTTATGCTTTCAGTCTAAGGATGAGTCTCATCCATGGGCTTAACAGCCTGGTGAATCCCACTGGAAATCCAATACATGCCTTAAATTGAAGCCAGAAGACCAACAGTGTTCAGTTCCAGCCTCTGAAATCCCAAAGGATTTCCACAGTTGGCACGACGGCGTGGTTGGAGACAGAGGACCCACGTGTGCTTCTCGGGAGGCGGCATAGAAACGCTCCTGGGCTGTCAGTGGCACACCAGGGGGACTGCCGTACTGTTAGCAGACAGGCTTCGCGTTTTGGGGCTCTCTGAAGAGATTCCTCCCCTTACACAAAGCACAGCAGAACAGGCTGTGTGGGTAACTTGGGGGTCAGGACAGAGGCATGGCAATGCTCTGGTACTGGTCAGTTCTGGAGGTTAGGCACTGAAAGTCATCAAACAGCCATGTGATCTGGCCTGAAAAATCCTGTGTTTCTGTAGAAATGAGTGGGGAGTGCAAATTAATATCTCCTGAATGTTCTAAGGTGCACTGAACTGCTGTGGTGACAGGGGCACTGTGCAGTTCTAACAGAGTTACTAATGAGGCAGAACAATGAATCAGTCAGGTTTTTACATCACTTCAACATCTGCTGCTTTCACACTAGTTTTACTTCCACTACATGTTTTTTCTTCTCCCTTTAGTAGCTATAATTCTCATTGATCTTAATATGTAGGAAGTTATCTATATTCTGGCTTTTCTTCAAACCCCTCAATCTGCTCAGCAGTGACCTATGTTAAATCTGATGACAAGTTCAGTCACCTCAGGCAGTCAAGAGCCATACTAGTATGACTACAGCTAAATCAATGGAGAGAAGCAAGAGAAGGGCTCTCCTTTCTCAAGAGGCCAAGAAGAGTAGAAGGGAGTAGCTCACAAGGAGAAGGTAAAGGGATATTACATTATAGCCACCCTCAGGTCACATTAATCAATAATAATACCCCAAACAAAACAGCTGCTTTGTGTTTTGTCATCCTTTTTTGTGAGCTTCAGTATTCAAAAACACTCATTTCTAAAAAAGATCTTATTTGGCTCAATGCAAGGTAGTGCTTTCTTATTCTTTACATGGGAAAATGCCCTAAAAGTCTACCTGTGCTAAAGGAGTTGATGATGACTGCATTACAGCTCATGCCCATGTCCTGAGCAGGCTGAAAACAGTTGTCTCACTGAATGCAAGTGGTACTTCGCTCCTCCACAAGGCAGCAGCTTTGCAGGGCTTGCAGGATCTCGGCAGGACTCAGGGCTTGCCAGCGATACAGGAGTTTGGTAAATCACCTCACTACCACTTTGCACTATGATTTAACAACCGGTGTTTCAGAGGAGGAGCCATGCGAGGGCATGTGTGGTGAAGAGCAGTTTGATAACTAAGCACTGGGTAAAGGAAGTGGTGCTTCTGAGGCAGGCAGCAAAAGGAGTGACAAGTAGTCAGAAAATGTAGTGATGGGCACCTTATTCCCTAGGTCAAAGCTTTACCACCCAAGCCCAAAGAAAACCAGGGTCATCTCTATACAAAGATACACCATATATTTAAGTAAATTTCTTAGTTTTCAAGGTAGGAACCTAATTACCCAGCATTTAGATAACAAATAAATAATATTTATTTAGTAGGATGTGTCAGTTATGTGGCATGTTTTGTTTTCTCTGGGGCAAAGACAGAAAAGGAAGAGAACTATTAGTACATACCATCATGTTCTCAGCTCATAGGAACCATTCTGGTTTCCAAGTTAAGGCCCAGTTACTAATTTGAGAGTGCTTTCCAACTGAAATGTTTAAGAACACTGAAGTTAAATTTGTTACCTGGCAGAGCATTTATTAACGCAAAATTGTGTCATTAGTTTTCTTTCCTGCACATCCCCAGGGAAGCCTAATTTGCAGAATGGCTGTACTGTTAATAAGTAACTGCAGAGTATGTAAGCTACTGCTCTGATTGCTTACCTCCTGCAGAACTGTGTATGAGTGCATGCTATCTGAAGCGTAGCCTGTGCATTTCCTCCTTTCCACTCTTGATGATGCCCCAGTTTCTTCTTTTACCTAAGGATGGCTAAATTCTTTTATCTACAGTAAGGTAACGTCTCTAATTATGAAACTGCTTACTTAGTCTGTGAGCAGCATATTAATCCTAAACAGACACTGTGGCTCAGCGCTGTAAGGGAAAATATGTTTGGGATGCATATAGAGGTGCTGCCTTGATGACAAAAATAACCAAACATGCCTTCTGGTTTCAAAGTTGATGTAGCCCAGGGAACAGCTGTGACACAAAGAGGAAGCAGTGACAAGCTGTCAGAGACACTCCCACTAATGATCACTCCCTGCTCCTGCTCTATGTATTACTTCAGAGCCCTGAAGGAGGAAAGGGTCTGAAAGCAGCACAGTTCACTCTCCTTGGGAAACAGCCAAAAAACTGTTTATTCATAAAATCTAAACTGATCTGAACCTAAGAGTGGCAGACAGCACAAACATCTATACATCAGGGTCACATCATTTGACCTAAATGAGGGAGGCATCATTTAAAATTTTCTGTACCTAGAAACTATCTTGTTTATATGGATGCAAATAATTAGTGACAAGGAGGATATATTTTGTAGTTTCTGCTCTTCCAGTTGCATTTGGGTGTGTTTCAATCTCAAAGTTAAGCTTAAAGTATGTTAATACTGAAAGAAAGGGCTACTATCATCCTTATTTTCTTATTCTTTCTCCTTTTGCATCAAAGGACCAACATAATATAAATATTGTTAAGGTCCCACTGAACTTCTATATAAATTTCATGCAGCAAAAGGCCTGAGAGAGTAAGTGAATGTGCTCATTGTCTGCTCTGCTCTTACTGCTGGCACTGACTGTCAGTCACCCTGGCAGGAGAGGGTAGGAGCTGCCAGGAGACCTGGTTTGTAGTTCGAGCAGAAGCCCCCATGGAGAGAGATAGCTCCAGAGAAATCCAAAGCTGTTGCTGACAGAGGTGCTTACAAACAAGAAAAGATAGTGACATGGCAAAGCAAAAGGTTACCAGGCAAGGGCCTAGAAAGGTTCTTCCTACTAGAGAGGACAGACCTGAGTGTCATCCTGTTTTGCAGGTCCTCACTTTGAATTTAGTCACATTGTTCCTCTGTAGGGGCGAACGCCTAAAAGGCACTTTTAAGCCCTGTTATGCTCTTGGCTGTCTTTGGACTTTGCCCTGTGTTAAGGATGGGGGAGGCTTCTGGCAAAGCAGATGCTTTGCAGAGAAAATGTTGCTGTGCCAGTCCTGGACCCTGGGGCTCCTTCTGGCATGTTGCACAAGAAATGTGAGAAACAACAGTACTATTTGTTCATTTCTACATTGTAATCAATGTCTTTGCTTCCAAGGGGTGATAACAATACAGCAGGGTACAGACATTACATCTGATGTGGTAAAGGTGGCATGCTTCTTAATTCATAGTAGGTGCGCTTTGGCATTCCTGCCCTCTAGGAGTTCTCTGCTCAATGCCCCTGTCCTACCACGCACCCTTCTTCCATGGACAATGCCTCTGTGAACCAGCTTTTCTCCTCCTGACCAGTGATTTGGCTCTAGAGAGCTGCCTTTCAAATTCTGCCATTAAAATTACTAGAAAGAGTGGTGGTACTTTGCCTGGTTCACAGGTTGGTTTCCTCACTTCACTTGCTCTTCAATCACTATGGACAGAGCTGGTTACTTTGTGAGAGACAGTTCGTGGGCACTCAAGTCAATCTGAGTTTTCTTCTGGGGTAAATTAGACATGCAAATGACCATTTATTGCTTTTGGTAAGGGCAGATGTGGTCAAGATTGTGTCTTTTGACAGGGATTTAAAGAACAGAAATCTCTGGAGAAATACTTTGTTATCTTTTAGAAGACAATAATTTACATTTTTCTCCTTATAAAAGCTAAAACCACAGTGGAGTGGTCAGTATCAGTTCCTAGCAAAGTATAAATCGAGTTGTCAAGAAAAATTTAATGAAACCAGCTCTCTTCCTCCCAAAACTTAAATATAAACCAGACTTTCAAATTAGCCTTTGAGAGAAAAACTGTAGGATTGTGGAATTAGAATAATATCTAAAGGGAAGTTCTTGTTTGGGAATATACATTTCAGGTCTTTTTATTATACTGCAATGCCTACTATCAAACATACAAAGAATTAAAAATATTTTCTTACATTATGAGATCAAACAGTGGACAAAGTGGCATTTGCTATCACTAACTTCCATGTATTTTGGGGTTATTTTCCCCTCCAATTCAAAATGAAACTGGATTCCAAAATATCAAACTCCTTTGCAAAATGGGAACTTCTGTCCGCACAGCTCTCTTTAAGCACTTTATGGGCAAAAAGATTGCTGCTTAGTATGTTCGTATGTTAAGTGAAGATGACCTCTTTTTGTGCTTTCAACCAAACCAGAAAAACAAGTAAATGACCTTTCAAGCCACTCAGTTTATAACTAACATTGGGATATCCTGACGGCAAGATGATTAGAAAAGCGTGGTTTGTATGAAGCCATTCTTGGAATACCGGTAATACTTTTGCATCTTGGCCAAATATAACCTTTCAGTTCCTTTCTGCAATGCATCCAAGGGAAAGCATTATGCTGTATTTATACCCTTCCTCCCATTTCTCTGACCTTATTGCTCTTTTTGAAGTACAGAGTGCATTCTCTTCTTCAGATATATAGAAATATGTCAGCTTTATCTTTTACTTATGGGTTCTTCCTTTCCACTAAAGTGCAGTAGGGACATACACAGGTCACTTCTATTCCATTTAGGAAATTGTGGCTAATATATTTTCTCAAGACTTTTACAACAGTGTTACTTCTGCTACCAAGAAAGCAGTTGGCATTTGTGACATAAAACTTATCATATGGTCAGTATAAGAATAAAGCAGTGTTAATACTACATTTTTCTTTACTTTTCTCTGGAAGTGGGTTTTGTTTCATTAAACAAACAAAACCTCAAACCTAAGCTTCTTTAGTCAGGCATAGCTTGTAATGACATAAAACTAAAGCACCCCAATTCTTTTGTCTGTACTATCTGAAGTCCTAACTCAGAAAGAATTCAATAGAGAAGAATGAAGTGATGGAGGTAGATGAGACTAATTTGCTGTCTCCTCATTCCTGTCAGCTTGAATATCTCCATACTTCATCTTCTTATACATGACTCGCAAGACAGCTGCTTTAGTGTAAGCTCTCTGTTCTGGTCTGCTTTCTATTTCACCATGGTATTTGTAACTGCTTTGGTATATAAAACCTTTGGACAACTCCATAAAAGAGTCTGGTGCAATAAACACCTGAAGAAAAGTACAAAGAGTGTCTATAAAGCCATTGTACTGTCTACCTTTTTATATGGGTCTGAATCATTGGTTGTCTACCGCCATCACCTGCAACTCCTCAAACGCTTTCATCAGCGCTGCCTCCGTACAATTCCAAACATTCATTGGACTGACTTTGTGTCAAACGTTATTGTCCTTGAACAGGCAAAGGTCACCAGTATCGAGGCTATATTGTTGAAACTGCAGATGCATTGGGCAGGGCATGTCTCTAGGGTGAAGGATCACCGCCTCCCTAAGATTGTGTTTTATGGTAAACTTGCCACCGGTTGCTACAAGAGAAGTGCCCCGAAGAAGAGATATAAGGACTCTCTGAAACAATACCTTAGCCTTGGCCATATTGACTACCATCAGTGGATCACCTTGGCCTTCGGTCAGGAGACTTGGCGACACACCACACATAATGCTGTTGTCTCCTTTGAGAACTCACACAGAGCTAGTCTCGAGAAGAAAAGACAACGTAGAAGGAATCGCGTCCCACCTATACCACCCAAGGAGACCTTTCACTGTGCTTTTTGCAGCCGGATTTTCCTATCTCATGTTGGCTTTTTTAGTCATCAGCACGCTTGTAGTAAGCGTGGGTGAAGCCCTTCTCAAATCTTCATTCATGAAGTCAAGCCATGGGTATTTGATACCTCAGTACTTTCTTCTCATATAATTACCTCCGCTGATCACATTTGCAAGCACGGAGAAGTGAAAAATACCAGTAGTATACCTACCTCTTTCAATCTGTTTACTCCTCAGCAATTGTTTATGTAGCCATTTTTGCAGTTCCACTCAGCTTCCCAGAAATTTACAAAGGTAGGAATAAGGACAAAATAACACAGAAACTCTTCCATTTCATACTGGAAGCAGAAATAAATTCTTCAAGATAAGCTCCTCAAAATAGATGTTCTCTTGTAATGACAGATGGTCTATATATTGTTTTACAGACTCCATTTATAATAATACAGCTTGGTTGTGTTTGGGTTTTTTTAAGATTCTGCGTTCTCAGTACGTTCTTGTTCATTTTCCTGCAAGCATATGGCTAACAGTATGAAAGATGACTTAGGTCTCTAACCAAGGAACCTTCACCCTAGCTGCAGGGGCCACCGATTCCTGATCTCTCCCTCCAGTAGATCCTACCCAAGAGACACCACTGTTGCTATAACTGCTTTTCTGACAGATCTTAGATGGCACGAGGTGATTTACCATTCCCATTCTCCCTCTGGAAAGCCTTGGGGACAGTCAGAGTAGCCTACTGCCGGCACCAGTGATTTCATTTTTCTGAATGGAACTGGGGACTGATAGGCGACCCACGGGGTTGAAATCAACAATGTTATTCATAAAGGTCTCCTGCAGTCATAACAATATCTATCTTGATGTAGAAGGCCTGGAGGCAGTTTTACTGCCCTTTCCTCTTCACTTTCCAGATGCTGTAGGGCTTTTTTATTCCTATGTAGCCTTTAGTACACGCATACCATCCTGCTCTGGCTGGGGACAAGGCTGTGCTGGTGACTGGTGATTCTCCCTTGCTTTCTGGCAAGCTAAATGTGATGAAAATACCGGTCTGGAAACCACGCAGTCATATTAGTGTGGCGCTGTGCCAGCACTAAAATTTCGCATCAACAGACAGGACATACTGGCTAACTCAACTAGATAGCTTCCAGATCACAGCTGGCTTGCCTCCAGCCCTTTCTTAGTGTGGCCACAGCAGGGCTCTACCTGTCTACTCCCATATATGCAGGCAGAGCCTTTACAGCCTCCTTTTTTTTTTTGGATCTTTTGGACAATTTTTTGTCTGCCAAAGCTCGATGGGAGGTTATATTTGGATTGCACCCAGTTTTGATATTAATTGCTGCTGTTGGGAAAACAAAGCATGTAAAACTAACAAAGACAACTGAAAGCTGTGATTATATCAGTCCTGCGAGTTCTACTACTTGTGTGGAATAAAGTCTAAGTAAATATCAATTTTTATATAGTAAAATAGTATTTAACAACTCATTATTACATAAAGAAGTTATGAACTTTTCTCATCCCCTAAGAAAAAGAGAGTACTCAGTGGCAAAACATTATCCTGTGCAATTCTGAATCTTAAAATAGACTTGTACAATTTACTGGAAAGAAAATAAATACATAGACAGCTAAAGGATGCAATGGTCTGCATTCAAACCTCTGTTCAGCCATCATCACCTTTTTAGCAAAGGAAAGCCTATGCTGACATCCACTGACTTTGAAGCGGTTTGCTACATCAGGAGTTGAGGAGTTAAGAACACCACTGGTATTCAGTGGAAGTAGACTTTAACTGTCAACCAGGAAATTAGATTATCTTTTCTGAGAGAAGCGTCAGCAGAGGCACACGTAAGCTTTTGTCAGCTCATACATCTTCATTGCTGTTTGGTTTTGCAGACAAGAACACGCCCCTTTCTATTTCCTCTAGCATGAACATTGCCAGAGGCTCAGAAATCCAAGCTGCTGCCACGCTTGCTACTCAACACAACCATGTGCTGGACTGTATCCTTCATTTGTACTTCCTTCTAGAAAGGAACTGGCAAAATGTCTTTTCTACTATTTTTGGTGAGGCTCATATGGGTTTTTTGTTTGGCTGGTTGTTTTGGTTCTGGGTTTTGTGCTCTGTTTTTATAAAGCATCTACTCCTGGCTGCAGATCTCCTTTTACTTCTGATGGTGAATAAAGGATGGACACCTGGCTCTCCTTTAATACTCTGCATTAGCAGGCTGTTCTGCAGCCAGCAGCACAAACTCCCACTGCTCCTGCTCTCTATATTCTTACTTGAGGGCTTCTGGCAACTGTAGCTGCTGGTGATCAGTACTGGGGTATCAAAGAGCAGCTGTGCCAAGCATGGCAGCCAGCAGGTTTCAGTGATGTTACAGGAATGGATTATGTAGGACCTTTATTTTAATGGGAGATGAGTTTCTACTTTAAAATATCAGGGGGTTCTGTGGCTGTGTGGCTTGTACTTTTTAAAGGTTGTTTGTAATGGAAGATTGAAAGATACTCAAGCAAGCCTAAATTCTTAAGGAACTTAAGAAGGGCCAGGCCAACCCCAGTTTAAAAAATACATATATACCACATAATGGTGATAGTTATGATAATTAAGGATGGCTAATTACATATACAAACAAATACTCTGTGATGAGTCTGACTTTTTCTGTTGTAAAGAGACAAATCTTCATTTTTTGGTGTGTTTGTGTGTGCCTGTCAGAAGGCCTAGGTGCCTTCCCGTGCTGGTACGAAAGGGCAGCCACCTGATTGATGAAATCACTGTAGGTGGAGGAACGTTTGCTGACTGGGTTTGTTTTTGCTAAATGGTTGCTGCAGCAGAAACAACAAACATCAGCCTACACAGCTGCTCTGCTGTGGCTGTAACTACCCCACCTATGCCTGATGTTAGTGTGTGCTTTCACTACTTACAAACCTCAGCTAGAAAAAGTGAGCCTGGGCAGGATTTGACATCTGTCAGTGAAATGCTTAAAAACAGGAGACTGTGTAACATGTATCAGCATTTGCAATGGTCTGAGTGTGACTGAGACCCTGGTTCTGCCAATGTCATTGTAAGGGAGAAGGGCATGTTTATTGACTGAGAGAGGGGGAAGGAAAGATGCCATGAGGATCCTGGAGCAAAAATCAGTATGTGTCTAAGTGTTTGTAATGCAGGGCCTAAGAAAGACCGCACTGGAAGCTAGAGAGTTTCTTTTACTGGTATTACCAGCACAGGCAGGGTGAAAGGGAAGGGACAAAATGAAACAGAACATTTTAACAAGTGCCTTAACTTGGTTGCTTGTGCTGGGCAGGCGATATTTCATAAGGGACAAAAAGTTGTACAGAGATATTAAAACCTGCCCAAGATAACTGTTAGCAGCTATTCCATTTTGGACGATGTAGACAGTGTAAGGGTTATCTGTGCTGGTGAGGTGGTCACGATAAAGAAATACACCTGCAGCTGGAAATCTACATTTATATAAGTAACTAAGCTTTGAAATACTTGCTGAAAATGAAAACGCACTGCATGGTTAGGAAACCAGAAGGCAAACATTTAAAGAAGTACCACTGCTTGTTTTTTTAACCCACCAGTTTTAAGATGACCCTGCAGTGTGATTTCTTCACGTTTGTGGTTAGGCACCAGAAACACTTTCCCGTATTTCAGGTAGGCAACTGACAAGCGCTGTAGCGAAGCACCTGTATGCAGAGGCAGACCCAGGACCGGGTCCCGCCTGGGGCCCTCCCTAGCGATACCAGGTAAGATGGAGAGGGTCGGGCCGCCTCCGGGGAGGGGGAGAGGCTGCCGAGGCGACAGGTGGGTCTGAGAGAACAGCGGCTTTTCTCTTCCTTTAGTGGAGAGACCCCGCCTGGGGGCTACAGTTCCCGTCGCAGGCTTCACCGAAGCCGGGCCGGCACGGACGAGCCCTCGGTGCGGCAGATACCGCCGCCACTGCCCTGTCCGGCCCTGTCAGGTACCCGGCTGCCCCGAGCCGAGTCCCGCAGAGTCCAGGCACGGCCCGGCCTGGCACCGCAGGACGCCCTCCTCCCCTTGGGCGTCGCGGCGGGGAGTGGCCCGGGCGGACCGGT
>JBCJKH010032960.1:0-11275 GCA_039877255.1 Loriculus beryllinus
CCTGTGTTAATTTTCTAAACCCATGAAAAGGTCTGAAAAAAGCCATATAAAAAGGTAGGTAAAATATTTATTTAAGAATATTTGTAAAATGGTGTGGTGTTTCTGCTCACAGTCTTATCTAAATCACAGTCTGTATTTTCTTTATTATATGTATTTATTCTAAAAGAGCAGAATTGTAGATATTAGGAATTTATATAATTTTTCTAAAATCTACTTGATATGAGCTCGAAGAGCATCAGGATATCCTCTGAAAAAAATAGGGTTTTAAGTAGCAGATTATAATTTCTACTCATACTTAAGCTTTAAGGAGTGTACACGTTGTCCCCTATGTGTACAACAAGAGTTATTCTGTATTGCAGAGAGCTTTTTTGTGGGAGACTGCTCTGACATGTAGTACATGAATTTGAAGTTAAGACACTGAAAAACTATAAAAACAAGGTATAAACAAGTAACTTACAGGGTTTTGTTTTACTCAGTGCACAGACCAGTATTGTTGAGCCCTCTACTTATGTTTATATCTCTATTAGATAATAAGATCTATGCTTACAGCTCTGTTTTCTTTAATTAAAATCTTCATAGATACTATAATGGTACCACTTATACACATACAGAGATTCTGCTCATAATGCTTAGTGAGCTTTATAAAAAACTCAGGATTAGGAGGGTGAAATAGAATTAGTTTGAAATGTATTGATTGTGTTAATTTTCTGCAATTTTTCAGGTCACTCAGCTTTATTTAAGTAACTCCGGAAAATTGTGTTCCTCACTTCCCCCACATATATTTTCCTGTGCTGAAAGAGCTTACCACATGCTATTCAAGGAGCAACGTCCTCAGTGCTTTATCCTCAGGTGAAAATTTATCTTTCTATTAACTAATTTGTAACTCCTGCCTTTCAGCTGTTTCCCCTGGGCCTCAGCAGTTAAGATTTTTATTTTATTTTTTTCCTCCAACTGATTTCTTTCTGTGTACTGATCTTTGTACCATATATTAGGGCAACATAGAACTGAAAAAGGTTTAATTACTTTTGAAGTTCGTAATTCTCTTGAGGAATTGCCACTCTATGGAGCTGCTTCTAATTAGGAACGAAGAGTTAATAGCAAAGAATTCAAAATTGATGTGTGTGTCTGCTGTTGTATGAATCAGTATTAGAATCTCATATCAATAAGAATGGGAAGTGCTTGACTAGATTATAAACCTCTGTGTTGGGGCACCTGTAGTGAAGCATCTGCTTTGCCTCACATGTTTATGTGGCCATGAGCTTATTAAGATTTCCAACTTCAAAAAGGACTTTAACCAGTTCCTTTATTCATAATGTTGTTTCAAGGATAAATAACTTCAAGACTGTGAAGAAATGTATGAGAAATCTCCAATGAAACCCAAATATGCCAGGACAAATTTTGATTTCACTTGAACTTTTCACCCCAAATCTGTTACTCCTTTTTCTTCTTCCACCCTACCTGAAAGCAGTGAGTCTGGTGGATTTAAAATAGTTGCTCAAATAAATTTTTTACTCAATCTTGTCACTTTGACAATCGCTCTTCTCTGAAATATTGGCAAGGTTTTGCAGAACTTCATGGGAGATAGGAAAAAAAAATAACAGGTTGATTTTGCTGTGGCCAGGAATAAAGGCTTACCCATTTGATAAATAATTGTAATTGCTCTTGAGCTACCTCTAATGATAAGAAAATTTAATAATATGAAATGTTGAGGATATGATAATCAAAAGGAGCTAAAAATGCTGCTTTAGAGTTACAGTATGAAGAGTTAAAATGAACGCATAAATACAATCCATTTATATTGTATTCTATTTATGTGGATACAAGACTCCTGTGAGCATTGAAGTTCTCTGTATTAAGTCTTCAAATACATATGAATACTGTAATTAAATGTTTCCTTTAAAAGCATAGTTCATAAAACAACATAATTTAAAAATTTGTAAATTACAAATATATAAACTATTCATGTGTGGAACTAACTGTCAGTTGGTTGTTGAAATGGTAACCTTTTTTTAACCTAATCAGAATGGAATAGTTACTTATTTATCCAGAGAGCATTGACATTTAAGCAGAATTACAAGGAATATTAGGAAATTGCTACTGTGTGTTCCAATTATCTTGTGTTAAATATCAACTTTTGTTTAGGTATAATACTTTTGATTTTTAAAAAAAAAGAACTCTCCTAAGGCACTGTTTTCAGCATTTTCTTCAAAGGAGGAATTGGAGACACTTGCTAATTGGTTAATATGTTGGTGAAGTTGTCTGTAAGTGTAGACAGAGAAGAAGCAGAAAATAATATTTACTAGCACTTCAAGAAAAATGTCTGCTACCAAGTTAAGTATTGGTAGTAGTACACAAAAAATATTGTACTTAATAATAAATGCTTTGATATCGGGGGATACTGATACAGCTACTCATAATTTCATATGAGGATGTCAAGGCATGTGTTAAGCCCCACTGTCTTCACCCCTGCCCAGCCCACTGTAGCTTGTGGTGACTTGATGGAGAATTTGACAAGGGAATGCTCTGTTAATAGCATCAGCATTTGTCATTTGTGTATCTAGACATCTAGGCAACTCATAGATATGCTGTCCTAAAGTATCCCTTATATGGATAATTAATTAGGTCAAAACTGTGAAAATGAAAGCTGAAAGGAAAGCATCTGGTAATTTAGAATAGGAGATAAGTATAGCTGCAACTCAATAGAAACAGCTAGAAACAGGTCTTTTTAAATAACTTTCTTCTGCTAGCACTAAATGAGAAAACAAAGTAATTGGAATCTTTCAGAAGTTAATAAAGAGGAAATAAAAATGAGTTCTTCTCATTATATTTGTCCGTTGCTAGGATCTAAAGAATTAATATCTGAAAAGTAAAGCTGATATAGGAAGTTTCCATTGCCTTTCTGACAACAAAAATGACAATAATAATCTGAAAAATATCTATAACATAACTCAAGTTATTCATCTACCCCCTTGCTATCACTTGATCATGTGCATGTGCATGTGTGTGATCAAAATGGATTTCTGCTTTCTTGCTATTTCAGCTGTAAACCAATATTAGCTATCAACAAGACAAGATTTTTCCACCACTGTGGGGGAATAATTCATTGCTTACATCTATGCTAATAAACAGCATGGAGTAGGCCCTGAGGGCATGTGGTATAGCATTCAGTCACTTTTCTTTAATTTTTTGCTTGAAGAGGGTTATGTGGAGAAATTTTCAAGATCTGTTTTATTTCCTGTAAGAACCAAATAACCACAATTCTGGAGTCCTGAAATACTCCAAAATACCTTCAGTTACAAAGCTGAGTTGTGGATACTTTTCTGTGCATGCATATATAGTGTGGTGAGTGCACACAGTAGCAAACTTTCAAAGTCAGAAACATACACTTCCCTCTAATGTGGAATAACAGGCTTGAACGGAGATGGGGCAGCTTAGAAAAGCTCTCTACATCTGGAAAGGCCGTTTCATGTAAGTGCTGAGAAAGAAGGAGGCAGTAGGTAAACAAGTAAAAAGGACTCATAGATCCATGAGAACGTTACACTGGAATAAGCTGTCTATAGTATCGCTTTTGCATTTATACCTTTGGCTGCTTGTTTCCTAATTTTCATGCCATCCTTTGTGTCAACACAGGTGTTCAGGTAGTGGCATGGTGAACTGGGGTTGAAGAATGCTCATTTTAAGGTCAAAATTATACCTGCGAGGGTAGTGGTGACATTAAAAACTGTTAAACTGTTAAATGGTGACATTAAGAACTGTTTTAACCAAAATCTATTCCAAAGCCAAATTCCCTAGAAGTGCAATGAGTTGCTAGATCAGGGCTGGCAGGGCCCATCAGTTTTTGCAGTGGGTTTAGTTTAGACTAAATAGTTTCTAGAATCACAATACCATGTTCGCTGTTGCTGTAATATTGTAATGGTTGGCCTGACTCACTGTCCAAGTCTGAGCTCTTAAAATGAGGGGTTTCGATATGCCAAGAGAAAAATAGCCACACCAAATTGGAAGGGTGTTAGTTTTATTTGGTTTTACTAGTAGTAAATCCAGTGAAAGTAAATTATCCCTGTGGCTATGCACTTAATCTCAAGATTAAGTTCCCTTGATGTATGCAAGATAACGCCATTTTGGCACATGAGCACACTTTCACCGTCTGTTGTCCTTAGCAAGTGAAACATGATGCAATTATAGAAGAAAACCCTCAAATCTGTATTTATGTTTTGATCTACATTACTTTTAATGATAATAATACTTTATAGTATAAGTAATTTGTTAGTATAATTTATAAACGTAATTATGCTTCAGTTTCATATTGAAGATTTTCCATGAGGAGAGGCTAGTGTTTTGATGTGCATGTTGTGATCTGATATGAAGCAGTGAGATTTAATACCATACCACTATTTTACTTTTCATGTGCAATTCTCAAAATGCATCTAGTTTAACTATTAACTACCAGGGAAGAGCCAAGTGATAACAGTATATATAACTCTCATCTTGGGTCTTCCTGAAAAGTTTGAGTTTGTTATAAACAGTAATTTCTTTACAAAAGACTTATTTTGAGTGCATCAAGCTACACATATGTCTTTTCAAAAGGACTGTAAAAAATACCAAAAAATGTACCCATATTCATGTTAATCCTGTCATCTTCATCAAGCTTTGTAAGCTTGTTTATTTACTTTCTTCTCTTCTGAACCTTTAATCTTAATTTTCTCCATGAGGTTACCATGTTACAAGATTTTTTTTCTATTTATTTTTTTATTTTTATTTTGATTTTTATTTTTATTTTTTTTTTTTTATCTGGCCACTTCACATCTGATCAGGTGTTCACTCACTGAAATTTGGTGTTTTACAACAGGAGAGCATTTGGCCAAATTATTTAAAAGTTTACTACCAGTTACTTAGAATTACTTTTAGTTTATACCAAGCAGTGATCACTCATAATACTTAACACAAAGAGTTGGCTTTGTATAAACTACAAAAAAAGTTACAGAGTAAAAGAACATGATGTTATGCTCTTACATAGCTAAAAGATAGACTTTTTGTAGTTAGCTTCCATCGACTGCGTTTTGCTCCTGCCGTTCAGGATATGAAAATGCATTCATCACTGACAAGATAAGTGAGAAGCTGTCTAGGAAGCTTAAGTATAGTTTATAGGCTTGTTAAAAGCTAAGCATCCTTAGTCAATCAAGCCAATGGTTTATGGGATGCTGATGTCTGATTTGCTGAATCAAAAAATCATAATTAATATATTGAATAAAATGTTATAATTTTGTATATATTAGCAGCAAGGAGTATCAATATCTAATTGTTTTGTTGTGATATAAATCATATTTTTAAGCAAATGATCTGGAACAGAGAGAAATCCGTATCATCTAGAAATAGAAGAAATAGATCTTTTTGTTTGTTTTGTTAAGTATTCCTGCACTTCTGAATGTGGTACCTTTGGTCAGTATTGAAAATGGAACACAGACAAATAAACCCCTGTCCCTTTTATTGTCTGAAATGGCAGGTACATTCCTCCTTACATGTTTTATGTCTTGTTATGTTTTTCCATAAACAGACGATTTATAGGATTTGTTTATACTGAAATTGACACTTGCTCAAACAATAATGATCCAGTTACCTGATTTCATAAAAATATAGAGAAGCCTGGCTAATATGCAGAAAATGAGAGTAAGCAAGATGTACTTTTCAGTGCTTGCAGGAATTATTACTTACAATTTTGTCTGGGGTCTGCTATTTTTCTGACTATTCTAGCTATGCATGTTGGTTCTGTCTTTCCACATCCAAGTCACCTTCCACCCTGTAACTTTTGAACACACTGGCCACTAATAGCCATGGTGTTCTCAGAGCTGGGGTGTTCACACAGGCTTTATGGTTTTGAGGAGCTGTCACCAAGTCTTTGTAACTCCAACCACAGCTATTCTGAAAGGGAACAGCGAGGCAGTTTGGCAAGCACATGTTTAGCTCTGAGCTCACTGCGTGAGTGTCCCAGTGACCCAGTTAGACTGGCACAAGATAACAGAAAAGCTGGATGATAATCCAAGTGCAGTGGATTTACAGGGTTTAGTTTCTTTAATCCCCCAGCTTGTAGAACATCTTGTGGTCTTTGCTTCACGTCTTCCTATTTCCATACTTCAAACTGGACTTTTTCATAACTATTATGGTTATGAATGCTTTATTTCAAAACAGAGGGTGGTTTTTTCCCTATTATTCATATTATTTTAAGATATGGAGACTAGAGCTGTAATTAAGGTTGTATTAACAAAATATTAATAAAGAAATAGTAGGAGGCCCTCCATCAGGTAGTTATATAGGAAAGCTAGAAAGCCGCAGGAGAGGCAACGAGAAAGCTTACTGGAACTCACCTGAAATCCATGCTGAGCACAGGATTTCAAATTCTCTTTGCCCTCTGCTTTGCCTGGTTTGTAATTCCTTCTAAGGAAGTTTTATTGTGGAAGAATGCTTTTCTACTGTGATTCTAACTTGTCCTTCACCTCCAAACAAAAGTTCTAAGGAACCAATGTTCATATAGTAAATTACATTTTGAAAAATATAGCGGTGAAAAAAAATATTTAAAATGGAGAAGAGGAATTGTTTTCTAAACAGAATTAAATTATTAAAGCAAAGACATTGTGGGCAATGGGAGCTTTAAAAAAAATTTTACTCAGCTTCAGAGGAAATGGAATAAACGAGATCTGGTTCAAGGTGCTAAATTACTTTTTCATTTATTGCTCCAAATGTTCCAAACAATGATATCAATAATTAAAAACTTCACCTAACATTGCATTTCTTTCTCAGTGCTTCAATGTATGTTTCCCTAGGAGTGAAATGCGCAGAGCAGGTCGGTGACATTGAGTTTCACTTTCAGCAGCCAAGTTCTAGTGAATTCTGACCCCTAAACTGTACTGTAGAAACCAGTTTACCCATCAAGCTCCCAGTACACTGCTGGACAAAATGTCACTCTGTAAAATTAACAATTGAGCTGAGAGTGTCAAGTCTTTGAAGCTGTGTCTCTGCACTGTTTAGGAAACAGTAATCTTGAGAAGAAATACTGAAGAAGGAATGGAAACTGTCCAGTTTGTATACACTGATAGGGTCTTGTGTTTTCTTGTGTTTTTCAAACTAACTAAGCAGTTAGTTTGCAGTGAAAAACAAAGCATAGCTTTATTTAAAAAGTGAAGCAAATTAATTATTAAGTGGGGAAACCTATGGTGAACACTCCAGTTCCTTTGTATAAGAAACATTCTTCATGTTTTTCTATTTTTATTTATAGTTTGCATGCCTGCTTTGTAATAATAATAATGTGTCAAATGTTATTTTAGCTTATCTTCCCCCTCCAAATTTTTCTAATTGTGAGAAAGATTTATTGAAAAATAACTCCAACCTGATAATCATGGAAAAGCCTTATGCTGTAGAAGCATAAGATGAGGTTGGGCCTAAACAAACAAAATATAAAATGCTACAACAATTTGTTAAATATCAAGTCTTGTTCAGACATCGGAATCATAGAAATACCTATCTGCAGTATAGAAAGGGCTGTACACATTGGGCAAACTGTGAGCTGTTACAAGCTATGAATTAGTTCAGGTCTGATTTTCAAACATACATAAATACTTCTGCTCAGTGACTCTGTTTTAACTTCAAAGATGTTCCTTAACAGCTGAAATAACCAAAGAGCCACTGTAGCTAATCTTGTTGATAACCTGTGGTATACTGATAGCAGGTTGCAGCTGTGCTTTTGGATTAACTATGTTGTGGAGGGACAAAATTATTTCATCATCATGACACACAGGTGCCAGTAAGGCTGGCCTGTGTGAGTGGGCAGTAGGATGGGTGGTGCAAGATAGATTTTTATCTGTCTGTAGACTTCTGGGGTAATACAGGCATAAGATCTGTAATTTGCAAGGTATGAAATGCCTAGGGAAAGAGTATCACAGAACTAATGTCCTGTTTCACTTTTTCCTGTTCCTGTCTCTGATAACAGGCGAAGGAACTTGTAATTCAGATACTACTATTAAAAAACCCCAGAAGGTTAATGCTGCATAAGAACAGAGGCAGCCATGGTACAATTAGCATTTGGAGAGTGAAGTCATCGCTAAAAGGGCAGAGATGCGTGCAGATTTTAGAGGGTGACCTCAAGTATCATCTGACTTTTGAAACTCTTTCAGAAAGTCAGAAGTTGAAGATATGAACAAGGGATACCACACCTACAGAGCACCCTGCCAATTTTTTAGATCTTCTGTAGAGATACTAGTATCATATTAGCTATGGCAGTGACCTTCTTTCACATGATTTCTTTCATTCTAAGATCTGGGTTAAATATGGCTTTGTGAGCTATTATTTGAGGTCTTTGCATAACACATATCCAGGTTGCAAACCCGTGCTGTCTTGGACCACAAACCTCCTACTGATACCAATAGGAGTTTGTAGTTCTGGATCAGACTTGAGATCATTATAGATACATGAGTGACATAGATAACAGCAGTTTTACACATTGCATATAGTAATGAGACATCTGTCTTGTTACCTAAGACTACAGTTTACCAGGCAAACAAATAAGATATTCACCAGATCGGCATATATGTCCCATGAGAATTGAATGAGATTAAATAGTGCAGAGATCCCATCCCTGTCTGCATATGAAGACCTTTTTGTCTTCTTTGTTTCTTCATTTAATTGATTTCTCCTCTGGAGTGAGATCTGAATATCTAAAACAATGGCCAGACAGATACTATATTTTGCTGCCCTCTCATATTCAGAAACTAAACTGTACAGATAATAAACTGACAAACTCAAGGCAATTGTGCTTGTGAAAAATATAGCTGGCTGTTGTAGAAGCAGCCACTTAAATTTGATCAAGCAGATAAATCAAGGAGCAGTAAGTTATATTTTGTTTGTTTCAGTTGTCTATAAAGTAAACAACTTCTTACAATTCAAGTAAGAAATTCTTACATTAATTTCTTGATCAGGCTTTACTAGCTTCATCCTTTACATCTCTTTTGTTTCTTTTCCTTCCTTCTCCATGCTTAAAGTGTGCTCCTTTCTTCAAACTTTCCACAAAGTTTGCTCCTTTCTTCCTTTCCCCTTCTCTCTTGTTTCTTCCATCTCCATTGTTCATATTGCCTTTTACCTTGTTTTCTTTGCTCATTTCCCCCCTCAGAGAGATTCTCATTCTTTGGAATCTTTATTCCACGTCCTGAACAAGAAATTAAGTGAAACAGGATCACTGAAGTCAGAGTGTATTGCACTGCAGAAACTGGGCAGGTTGTAAAATCAATCATCTTTTTCTTTTCTTTCCTTCTGGTTCCTTTACTATTTCCTTTCCCTTCTTCCTGTTGCATTCTCTGCTTTTCTTTCCTTCTGAACCCTATCATTACCACAGTAGCATCTCCCGATTTACAAGGGCAACCACTTTGCTGGACTGAAGGTAAAGGCGGTGATAAAATCTTTTGCTATAAATACCTTCCAAGTGGCTTGAAAGTTTTATATTTGAATGGCATGGTTTTTGGTACAAGACAATATGCCCTGACAATTCTGACAGCCCTCATGAGCATAGAAAGTCAGCCAGCCTATCTCCTACATTCTGTTCTTTCTTATTTGCCAACCATAAACCTTCTGTTATTCGAAATGAAATTTTGACTGTGGTATCTTAAATCCATTAAAACAGAGCTAGCAGAGGATGTAAATAACATATCAAATATGAAACTAACAGTGATTCCCGCCTTTCTTTCTTGCTTTGTCTTTTTTTTTAGTGGAGAAAGTGGTTCTGGGAAGACTGGAGCCTGCAAACAGATAGTGAAGCACCTCATTTGCAGAGCCAGCTCGAGCAGAAATACCTTTGATACAAAGATAAAGCATGTAAGTAGCATTCTGATCACTGAGTAGAACAAGGAGAAAATGTGTCCTCTTGCATAGTCAAAGGCATTTGAACTGTAAGGAAAAAGACATCTGGGTTTACTTTCACCGTTGAAGTCAAAGGAAGTTTCATTCTTGAATTGATCTGAATGGGAACAGAATCAAGCTCACACTGAGTCTGAAAATTGAAGGCCAGTTTTCTATGTAAATGTTTTGGTGACTTTGGACAGCAGTGTTTCAGTGAATAGGAAACATTTATGTGGTAAGATAGCGTCTCCTAAATGTGTATTAATTGCCTTCAGTAAGTAAATACATTCATCTGTATGGCTATGGTGATGCTTCTCTAGGCAGTGTAAGAAAATAGAAAGTTTCAGGAAAACTGCAAGATCTGAACAGTTATATAGCCCAGTATTTGCATACTAAATATATTTTTGAAATAGACAAGAGGTCTGAATATTTGCTCAGTCATATTTGACTCTAGCAGCAGAACCAAATTCTGCCCCATGTGTATATCATGAAATCCTAACCACTAGTTTCACGTATCAGATATATGTGTCTCCTTGCCAGTACATTGTAAAATTTCTTTTGACTTAAACACTGCAGCTCATGTTTCATTGTTATAGCTGTAAAGGTTCATACTGGCATTTTAAATTATGCTGAACCCTCGATTGCTGATTCAAGTTCTTTTAAAAAATTGCCTTTCCTGCTGAAACTTCTCATCTGAGATCCCAGCTCAGAGGCAATTTTAGCACAGTCTGCATTGCCATAGCTCAGTTCTGGGCTTCATGTTTAAAAAGAAAAATGTTTAGGCTCTTTCACCTTACTCTGGTGACTTTCCTCTACAAAAGCACTTGCAGTCAACCCAAGATACATTCATTTTAGCTTTCATCAGCCACATGTATGATATTCAACAGAACTCTAGAAATCATTCAGGGTGTTTGTTTTTTTTTTTTAATAGCATTGCATGCATCATTCAAAACACTGTCTTCTTACTGAATTATGTATGATTCAGTCCATAAGGATGCTAGAAGTGTGTCAGAAGTACAGCTGACACTAACAGACAACCTAAAAATCAGGATTATTGGGATGAGGGAGAGGCACACTGGTTCATATTTTATACATTCCAGCTGATAAGATAATAGAAGTCCTATGGATTTTGGGTGGCTTTTAGAAAACAGTGTTGCATTTCTGGTTTTTAAATAAATCGAAAAAGCCTGATGACACTGAAAAAACTGCAACTCAATAAGCTGTAGCTTTATTTTACTTCATGTAGTCATACAATTGCTATGTTAAAGTGTTTTGCACAGTGTTATCTGATTCATTGATGAACTAAACTGACACATTTAATCTAGGTTTCACTTGTCAATGTTAAGAAAAACCTTGTTATTTTTTCACTTTTTTTGATTTAAATTTTAAAGCCTAGTAT
>JBCJKH010032964.1:0-10458 GCA_039877255.1 Loriculus beryllinus
AGATGCAGGTGGCTGGATATTGTGGATGATCTCCCCTCCTACCTCTTGTCTAGCTTAGAGTATCTTCACAGTCAAGGGGTCACCATATTCTCGGAGTCTTCTGCAACAAAACACAGCTCTGCACTTGTCCTCTGGTTTTGAAATGCCCTTTTTCGCTCCGGTCCATGTTGTGCTTATAGGGAGATGTATGCCAGCAACAGTCCTCCAGTCCTGGGGCTCTCTCCAGCTGCGCCATTAGGATAACATGGAGGCAACAGTGTGCTTCTGGAGTGGCATGACTAACTGTGTTGTATCCCCTAGTCTTGCTTAAAGTGAGCACAAGATATGGCACTGAAATGAGCAGGAGTCTTGCAGTCAGACAGGTCAGCGAGGAAGCTTTTATTCTGTAAGTGATCCTCCGGTAACAGCCTTTCTTCCATCCTGGTTTAGTTCTATGATGCTCCAGAAGCATATGAAGAAATGTTGAAATGCCTGAATATTGTGTTTACATCCATGTTTTCAATGGAATGCGTGCTGAAGATCATTGCCTTTGGTGTGCTGGTATGTGCCTTCCTCATTTACTTTCAACTGATTCCTCTCTATGTGAAATGCTTGTATTTCATGATGTGTATTTAACCCCCACCCCTGTGTTGCAAAGAGAAAAATAACCCCTGGATCCCCTCTATCCCCTTTGTGTTTTCATTTGGCAGAATTATTTCCGAGATGCCTGGAATGTCTTTGATTTTGTAACAGTGTTGGGAAGTATTACTGATATTTTAGTAACAGAGATTGCGGTAAGTACACTTCGCTCAATTTGTTCCATTTACAAACAAAGCTGTACCCTGTCAAGACATTGCACCTTCTCCCTACCAGCCTTATTCCCTAGAGCTGCCTCTAGGACTCAGTGTGTGATGATGTCCTTGGGTGACCTGGCAGCCTGGTTCCATTAGCTCTACTCTCTCCACGGAGATGAGCACAGCCCCAAAGACTCTCATGCAAAAAGCTCTGATGAGCCCGACAGTGCTAGTGACCCTGCCAGAAAGCAGCCTTTCTTTCGTGTTCAGTAAAAGACTCTAATCCCGAGCCATTTTTGCCTATTAATGGAAAGATCCTGTTGAATTTAATAGAGGGAAAAGATCAAAAGGATTCTGTTGAAGACTGCTGGTTTACAGTGTGAGGTGCTTTGCATGGCACACAGAAGCATCTGTCCCTTGGGGCTCCTACCCAGTCTTGGTCACAAGGCAGAATGAAGGTGATAAGAAGAGTGAGAAGGGGATGGGTGATGGGAACATAGAAACAGGCAGAAACTCATCAGCCTGGAATGTGTGTTTGGTGCATTCCTGTTCTGTGCACAAAAGCTTTTTGAGGCAATGATTCAAACAACTTCACCAGGGAGTTATTGGCCAGCCGTGCGCTGGCTGCTGTCCCCCTGCTAACGTGGCCTGTAGATGACACGAAATGTATAAACTTGCCATTAGATTCAAGAGGATTTTTCCATGCAGGCAGCAAATGTCTCACTCAAGACTTGACAACCTGGTACTACCCATTCTATGAATTGCTCCTCTCCTCCCCCAGTGCATGTTTTAGCTGAGGATGCTGTATCTCTATGTGATGAATTTGAACTTTACCATAATGTTTTTTTCTCAGTCCCTGGGATTTGCTTATTGATCTGTTCTGTGTTATGCTGAGAACTATGCTCCCAGACTTCTTTACAGGACGTTCAGCTGGTGGTGAAGACCATGTTACTGTTTCTAACAAAATTCACTATAATCTAACCTCTTTGGTACAAAAAAGCACAAAACCCCCCAGTTCTATTCCCCACATGAATGATGATCATTTAATGGTTGGTAAATCCTATCGTGTAGGTTTTGAATTACTTTTGCTCTCAATGCACAGCTTACAGCCAGGGTAAAGTGACTCAGGTCAAACACAAGGTCTAATGACCACTTCTTCGAGTGCTTAGAATCCTTGCACTGATGCTTTTTCCCCACTCCCTTTCACGGGACACGTTTGCCAGTCTCAGGTCCCCAGACTTTCGCCTTGGTTTGAAATTCAGTGAAAACATTTGCAAGTCAGCTACAAACAGAGACAGATGCTTCTCTGCCACCCCTCCTTTGACTGGGAAGAAGCATTGCAGCCAACTTGCACATGGTAGGGGAGCCTGTGGTCTCTCAGAGATTGGTATCTTCTCCTTTAGGAAGATGCCTCCTTCACAACGCCAAGCCCACATGCTTCTTGTTAAAATCCTGCTTTGTACAGCTACTCAGCAGGCAGAGAGCAGGATCAGTGTTGCCTGCTCTCTGCTTGGCAGTAACGTCTCTGGTTTCCAACATCAAAGGCAGCAGCAATTTGGGGATGCCTTTGAAGAGTAGTATGAATTACCTCTAAAACCAGTCAGTAAACTCCAGTAGTGTTAAGCTCCCAACAACCTACTCCCAACAACCTATTCTCCTTTCTATTATCCTCCCAGGTAGTAATGGAGAGGCTTTCAGTTTTTAAACACTAGATCTTTTAAGTCAAACCTTCAAGAGAACTTTCTGATGTACTTTAACAGCTTTCCCTGACAGTCTGTGCAATATAAAGCTGCTCACAAACATGTCTTAAACATAAAAGCCATATGTCCTCCAGTACCAGTCCAGCCCCTGACTTCTTGGTCCTCTGTCTCAGTCCGTTGACATCTCTAAATCTTCCCCTTCTTCAGCATTTCCATATAGCTATCACATCTCCTTTTCACATGTTTTCCCTTGGGGCACATAGGGTGGAAAACCAGCAGAAGGATCCAGCACTCTGCTCTGGTTCTGTTTTGTTGGCTCCACAATAGGTTGTAGCATGTGTTATTCTGACCCACAGTGCATCAGGGGAAACCCAAGAGGTCCCAAAGTTGCCTGGGAAAATCCAGGAGTGTTTTGCCACCTGGGAAGTGGCACAATACATGGATATTCTGGAAGAGTTACACTTTAATCCATCTTTGTAATGTGTAACTTGCTATTTTGCTATACTAGAGGTGCACCTAAGTCACTTACATACCATTGGTACTTAGAACCAATTAAAGCATGAAGAAAGGGGCTTGAAAACCTGATGCAATGACAGTGAATAAACTGTTTGCAAACAGCAGGGACCAAGGCAGGACCAAGTTGGTGAGTGCCTCAGAGAGCACAGATCAGGTCTCTGGCCTCAAGTCTTCAACCCCACAGCCTCTGCTCAAACTCTCTTTCCACATTAGATTTCCAGATAGGGTAGAGGAATAGCTAAGGGTCGGGATGAAGATTGACTCTGCACAAAACACAGTAGCTAACGCTGAACCCCACTTCGTCAGCTTCCTGTCTCAATCCATGATCAAGGGTGCAGCAGCTCTCTGAGCTCTACATTGCTGAGAACAGACAAAGTGGAGAACAGGTCTTTGCTTGCCACAACTCAGAGCTTTGTCCACAGCAGAGGATGCCCTCTTCTCCCTTTGTCTCCCTCAGCTCCAGCCTCTCCTTGGCTGGTGAGCAACCATGGGGATAGCTGGGTGGCACCCCCCGTTAATCCTTCCCTGAACATTCAGCCCCATTGTTCCCCATTCACTCAGGCTGAGAATTGGGGGTCACCCACTCAGATGACCCGCACAATGTGAACTCAATGCTTCTGTGCCTGTAACAACCACCCATGAATCATAGAATCACAGCCTGGTTTGGGTTGGAAAGGACCTTAAAATCATCTAATTCCAACCCCTGCCACAGGCAGGGACCCCTTCCACTGGAGCAGTGCTCCAAGCCCCTGTGTCCAACCTGGCCTTGAACACTGCCAGGGATGGGGCATTCACAACTGTGGTTCCCTACAAAGAGGGGATGCTATCTGGGTATAACTTTGAGATCAGGCTCACACGTAGTTACAGGAGCACCACTTTTCTCCATGATTCTATTTTCCAGCTATAAGGTAAACGAACCTGCTCACCTGGGCAGCCTCACCTTGGCTTCCACCAGCTGTGCTACATCGGTACTTTAACCCACTGAAAAGTAAAGATAAAAGGAAAAGACATGTTAATTAACTGCTTTATTTTGATTTTCTAGTCATGTCATACGTAATTTACTTTGTGAATGCAGTGAAATATGTATATATTTTTTTTATTTCCTTAGGCAAAACCACGTATGTCAGTTTTTTACCCTCTCAGTAACTGAGGTATAACAGGGGACACCAAGGAGGAAGTGTCCGAATGGACATATAGCAAACTGACATCTATTTCTATGCCTGGAAATACAAAAACCATTTTGACAAGTGTTTGTGAATTGCCTCCCAATTTGCATTACAAAGTGAAATGCAAATATCTACTGCACTATCTGTGTTACCCTTTAGGGTCCAGAACCTGTTTTGGTTTGAAGCATTTTTTGATTTATATAACTATCACAAAATAACACCCCCCTAAAAACCCAACAGTTTCTTTTCCAGTGAAATTTTCAGAGTTTCCTTTTTTGCTTGTCCTGATTACTCATTTTCTCTTTTTGTTTCCTGTTTTGTTCTTTATTTTCCTTATCTACCTGCTGAATCACGCCATCCAATCAACATACAATGCGAAAACCATGTCTCCGTCTGTATGTTGTGCACCTGCTGCTCAAAAAAACCCAATAAATTTGTAAATAACCTTGCAAAATCCCCATCCATGACAACATCACATATAGGACACGGTTGGTTTCATTGAATTTAAACAATTCTTTAAATTCTCTGCTTTTATTTTCTCTCGTTTTTCTTTAATTTGACTCGTTTTTGATGAGATTTCCGATTGCACTGGTGAAAAAAAGCCTCACTGCAGCGTGCCTCAAAACTGGCTTCTGTCCTGCATCTTCTTCCCCTTGGCTAATTGGTGACGTGAGGCAAATGCAGTTACCAATAGCCTGTTCTCTGCTCTTTGTTACACCTGGCAATGATAAAGGGGAGACTGACACTTGCTTTATTTTGGTGGAAAATTGAATGAGAATAGGAGGGAAGGATGCTACTGGATGACCTGGAGTAGAGAAGATTGGCTGGCTGGAAAATCCTACCTCTTGTGAGTGGTGGAACCAAATTCAGCTCTCAGAAACTGGTTTTCTTTTATGATGAGACACATTGAGCTTTCTGCAAAGGGAAGCAGCACCTTTCAGAGGGCTGCCTTACAGGTCCTTTAAGCCCATGGTTTACACTGTAAGGTAAGGCAAAAAAAGGGTTGAAGTGATTGCAGACTTGCTTCTGTCAAAACAAAAGAGAACTCATAGGAAAAAGGGGCTTTGAAAACTCTTTGTGATACCAGCATATAGAAGCATTTTGCCACCACAGTGGACACAGAGTCCCTGGATGCGAAAGCAAAGATCTGAAGGAAAATGTGGAAGCCCTGTTATGAACAGGGCTGAAAAGCACTGGCAACCAGATCCCACTGGGAAGTTAGTGCCTGGCTCTGAAGATACCTTTGGCAATACTGGCCTTTGTCTTTGAAAATCATAAATTAAGCAAAATAGAATGAATAAAGAAAAATACAATCTAAAAAATCCAGATAATTGTCTTGGCTATGGTTAATAACACAAATGAGACCATAAGCTTATCAAAACTACTTGCTTGGCTACCTGACAACAGCTCTTGGATCTGTGTTAACATCTGGTCTTCCTGTTGCACAGTTGCTGTTAAGAAGTAAAGCAGTGAAAAAAAAGAGTGAATCTTTATAGCAGATTGCAAATATGGTCTATGTGTGCTTCCTGGATGGTCACAGAAGGGAACTGTCTTCTAGGAAGTAGCATAGAAAGAGATAACGAAGGCCTAGCACAGTCTGAGTATTGGAACCATTACAGATGTGTGGGAGCTGAGAGGATGTGTTCGGAGGCATCTCCTGCACGTCTGGTCCAGGCAGCACAGATGAGTGCTCTGGCATCAGCTGCACACAGGAAAAAAATACTGGGAAAAAAATCAGCTTATTTCAGTTTGGCCAAATTTTGGCTTTGGTGCTGTTAAAGATATAAATGCTCATCCCAAGGTTTGTTAGGATTGCAGTCTGTCTGGTCATGTGTGCAGGTCCAGGCTCCCTCTATCACTAAAGATCCAAGATGGATCTTTGGAGCACCAAGTTGTCCTCTGGAGCTGCCTTCCTCCTTCTGCTGCTGATGATGGGAGCATACAGTGATTGCAGGAGAAGCACCAGAGTTTAAAGATAGGAGGGAATGAGGGAGATCTGGGCATCACACACAAAATCACTTCTGGCTCCGGATGAAAGGACACGATATGATACGCCTATAACTGCAGTGTCCCCAAGACACAGACCAGTGTGGCAAACATCATTAGCCTGTTAAAATCAGCAAGGCTTTCCCCAAGCTTCAGAGGAAGCCAAGACCCTGTGCAAGATTCAGGATCTCCTCTTCAGTACCGACAAGGGACATTTAAATGGGAACACAACCATTTCCTCTAGAGTAGCTCCTTAGCACAACAAGTTCTTGTTGATGCCAGATGAAGACAACTGCCAAAGCTTCCTGAGTGATCCCATTCTTGGCTTGGTTGGATTCCTCTTCCCACAGCTCTTTGTGACTTTGGGTGAGCCTTTCATTTTGAGGACAGAAAACTGAAGTTTTAAGCCCAAGGGGTGGTTGTGTTCTGCAACAGGGCTGGAGAAAGAAGCAGGGATGAGTAGCTCAGATTCTCCAAAATTCATTGCAGCATAATGGAACCTCCTTCTACATCCTGCAGAGCTTGTTCAGGCATGGCACAAATCCCTCATATTCCTGCTGCAGGTTTCAAGATCCAAAATGTTACTGAGCTGGTGCTTTGCCACTGGTGTACAGAATGGAGCTTGTTCTTCATCCCTGCGTTTGGGAGGAAACCACTCTGCTGCTGAAGAACAGATCTGAGCAATGGTTATATATCCTAATCTTCATGTCTTCAGTATGGAAAACACCCTAAGACAGGGCAAAGGGGCTGTCTGCCCATGATGGGACAACAGTCAAAGCCAGTTCTTTATCTGTTACATCCTGCTTTGCAGTTTGCTCCAGGAATGATATCGCTCAACTGAGCTTTGGTCATACTCCCGTCGTGGGAAGCTGTGGCTGTGCCCATCACCCCAGAGCCTGGTCGCATGACTGTGGGCCTTTGGTACCAGAGCTCCCTCTTTAAGGAAAATAGTGGTAGGCCAGGAGGAGATTTGCCAGTCCTCAGGTGGATCATAAAACCATAAAGCTACGGTGCTTCTCATGAGCACCAGCCAGCCTTTAGCATCTGTGCAACAGCAAAGCAAACTAAAATCTGGAAAGCAACACCTTGATAACCCAGAGGATGGTAATCTGTGTGTAATGTGGTGGCTAAGTGGGAGAAGAATTGACGCAAATTGCTGTTATATACAAGAAATATTGCAAGGTGGAGTTTCCCCTTTAACTGCATGCGGTTCTAATACCTGCCTGGACAGCTGAGGTGTCGAAGGATGGGTTTTCTACCTGGTGTGCTGAGGGTTACACACGTGGAGCCCTTCCATCCATCACGAGCGTGTGTAACTTTGCCTCCCTACAAACAGCGCAGAGAACAGTCCTTCGATCAGTCTGCAGATGTTAGTAACTGGATTTTCCTGGGTTGTGAGTGATTCCAAGCAGAGCTGAGGCTCTGGCTTCACTTATGGCACTGCATGAGTCAGGGAGGGTTTGAGGAAGGAAAGGTTTATGGACTGTTTGTCTCTCCAAATCCCAGGGAGTGGGTAGTTATAGATGTAAGTGCAGAGTTTCGAGCCCCCTGTTCCATACTGTATATATGGACACTATTCTGTATAACACCTCATGTAGCAGAGTGATAGCCTGGACTAAGTATGACCTTGCGGTCAGCATAGACCAAGGCTGATGTTAAGCATCATGTCAGCTGTGATGATGAGATTATAGCAAAGCCTGAACAAAACAATATTCTTCCTGTTAAGCTGCAGTAAAACAAGAGAAAAGAGAGGTAAGGCAGGTTCATACACAGGGAGACAGATCCTGCACATGCTGAGTGTGCACATGCTCCTTGGAGGCACTTTAGGTCTGGCTTGAGCGTTGCTCTGAAGGTAATTTGTCAGACTTGCAGGGATGATGCCCAAGTGCCATGAACATTACACATAAGGTCTGATCCAGTGGGGAGACCTTCCATCATTAAATGGGCTTTGGGTTAAACCTTTGCCCTGCACTGGTTGACTCTGCTCTGCAGAGGTCTATCAGCCAGTGCCACAGGGGAAACAGGCTGCTAAGGACCAGATTAGTGATGGCACCTGGTTATCCAGCCATGGTCCAGCTCTGCCCCTGGGTCTTACATGGCCCTTACCTGTTAAGGTGGCATTTTGTGAAAGGATGTGAAAAATGAACCAGAAGCTGATGCTAAGAGGCAAGTGTTGAAGTTCTAGTGCCTATTTTGCTGACCTTGAACAACCCAGGGGAATCCTTGCTTGTCTTTTGCCTGCCAGAGCTGAATTCTGTTGCTGACTTGAATGAGCTCAGTGTTGTCTGCTCTTTCATTGAACATACCTGTGCTTTTCTCTTTTCTCTTTATTTGAGGATTGAGTCTGATATACGGTCTGTGCCTAACTCTGAGCTGCTTGTGTTTTTAAAATGAGAGAAACCGAGTGCATGCCTGAAACTGATTTCTTGAACTCTGGGATTGGTGGAATGCGATGCTAATGCCCCCAAAACTGAGCTGGCATTTAAATAAATTAATAGATCCAACAAGCCCCCCCAAATTCAGCATGAGCTCTGTAGCCAAATGAGCAAGAAATGTGGGTCATTTCAGTACGACTGGGTATCTCCTGGTAAAGCAATAATACAAAGGAAAGACTATTTTTGCTCATCTTTACCAACAGGAGCTCGTTATGATTATATTTTCCACACCACTGCTCAACAGTTTAAAGTGGGATGCTTTCTCTTTAGCTTACTCAGTCAAATAAGTGGCTGTGAACAGAGATTCATAAATAAGCAAATTGGAATTAGTACAGAAAGGGGGGATTTTTTTCATCTCCTTAAAATAGGAGGGCAAGAGGGATCTGGCTTTTGCATGGTTTGTTTTGGAAAGAACCCTCTCTAGATTAGCTCATTGGGGCAAGAAACCTCTTTTCCCTGAAGGATAGGTAAAAATGGGGTGTGGGGTAGGGAGAATCATACAAACCCAATGGAAATGGGAATCTGTACCCAGCAGTTCTTTGATCCACCTGCAAAGGCACATTTAATATTAATGTAAAACTCAGCAGGTTTCTAAGGCCCCCTCCTGCTGTTGAACCCTCAATCTGCCCAATTGATTTGCTGCCATTGATCCATCTTCCAAGCAGTCTTCCTGGTGCCATTTCTCCTTGATGAGCCTGTCCAGTCACATGTTGTATAAACCTTTAAAACCTCCAGGTTAGAAAACATCCTCATTCCTTCAAGGATGTTTTAATCTTCACTGGACGATGCCTTTCTTTGTTGTGGTAGAGGTTATATACGCAGTCCCTTGCAACTGTCTTGGCTTAAGTTCAATTCATTGTAGAAAGAGAACTGACCAAGACTTCAAAACAACCTCATTCTTTATGAAAAGATAATACGGCACCATTGCCTCTCCCTGAGTCTTTATGGAGAGAAAATCTGCCTTGCTCAAAGATAAGAAGCCCTCCATGGACAGCGTGAAAAGGCCTTTTCCTTTTCTGTCATTGACCCAGTAGCAGAGGGGAGGGCTCTTGTGGAGAGGGATTTTCTCATACTTGCTGCATGTGGAGTGATCTGCACTGACGAATGTTTCTTTTGGAAGGTTTTCTGGTGGCCGATTTGCTGCTTAGATCGTGAAGCTGGTAATTTTAATTTCTTTTTTGCGGGCTGTGGTTTCCAATCGCGTTAATTTCTGAAGGACACAAACCCTTTACTTTCCACAGGACAACTTCATCAACCTCAGCTTCCTGCGGCTCTTCAGGGCAGCCAGACTCATCAAGCTCCTCCGGCAGGGTTACACTATCCGCATCTTGCTCTGGACATTTGTGCAGTCATTTAAGGTGGGTGTTATGCAGGTGGGAGGCAGGGAAGAGACAGGGGGAGATGGTGATGCTTGGCATGTCTATAACATCCTTCATGGGTAGCAAAGAGCTTCCTTTTGCAAAGGGAAATGCCTATCTGCACCTCTACAAAGCAGTTAGAGAAATATTGCTAACCAGTTTGTACTGACATCTGTACAAATCAGCTACAAACTGAAATCAGTACAAATCAGTACAAGTTGAACATAGAATCATAGAATAGTTCGGGTTGGAAAGGACCTTAAGACCATACAGTTCCAACCCCTCTGCCGTAAGCAGGGACACCCCACACTAAACCATGGCACCCAAGGCTTTGTCCAACCTGGCCTTAAACACTGCCAGGGATGGAGCACTCACAGCTTCCCTGGGCAACCCATTCCAGTGCCTCAGCACCCTCACGGGAAAGAATTTCTTCCTTATATCCAATCTAATCCTCCCCTGTGTAAGTTTGAACCTATTACCCCTTGTCCTGTCACTACAGTCCCTAATGAAGAGTCCCTCCCCAG
>JBCJKH010032966.1:0-21545 GCA_039877255.1 Loriculus beryllinus
GACTGTAGTGACAGGACAAGGGGTAATGGGTTCAAACTTAAACAGGGGAGGTTTAGATTGGATATAAGGAAGAAATTTTTTCCTGTTAGAGTAGTGAGGCACTGGAATGGGTTGCCCAGGGAGGTCGTGAATGCTCCATCCCTGACAGTGTTAAAGGCCAGGTTGGACAAAGCCTTGGGTGACATGGTTTAGTGCTTATGGCAGGGGGTTGGAACTAGGTGATCATAAGGTCCTTTCCAACCCTAACTATTCCATGATTCTATGAACTATGCTAATCATGGTGATTCAGTCAATGTGACATTGAAGTTTCCAGCAAGTTCTCACAGAATAAAAGGTAAGGTTCTAAAAAAACAAATTAAACAAATAAAGGCTCAGGTTTCTTAATGGAAACAGAAACTCATAGAATTCTACAAAGATATACATGAATTTCTGGGCCATCAAGAGTATTCAAACATAAAAATACAAAAGTTGCAGTTGGTGTAAAATCATTTATTTTGAGTAGTCAAAAGTAAAAAAAAAAAAAAGCAATGAAATACAGAAGGATGTAACGATTTTAAATGACCATGTAAAAAAATGAAAGATGAAACTAAATGCTGATAAGGAAGAATTAATGAAAAGCAAAAAATATAAACTTGAATATAGATTACAAGTCTGAATAAACTGAAACATCGTGTCTGTACTTGATAGTGAAGCTGATTGAATGAACACTTAAAAACACATGTTGTAAATAATGTCTTTTTCCACCTATTCCATCATTCTTGATGCAATAATTCATGTATTTGTGATTTGCAAGGATGGTTCAAACAGAATTCCCAGTAAATGGATTCTTCATAAAAACATCTCTTATTATTTAATTACTTGCTATTCTGCTATTCCTAGGTTACCTAAGTTACCTATAATATCGATTTTTGTTCTCTTGAGTGATTTCATATGGGCTTTACATATTTCCGAGTGACAGCAAACCAAATCCTTACTGCAATGTTAACTCTTTTACACAGCATATGCTCTAGGGAACTACAAGAAACACTAGAAAAGACACTTCAGAGCTGGGGTAGCCAGTCACCCTATGGCTCTGCTATACATTATCTTCTATGTTCCATTGATTGGAGGAAGAGAGTAGACAGAAGTATAGCTGACCATTTAATAAATGCCACTACATTTTGCTGCTTGACCTGCAGTATTTCAGCCAGATTTGCAATCCATTCCCCCTACAATGTATGCCAACTAGAGCCTTGAATGCATCCACGACCCTCAAGGGTTTGGCTGCTGGTAGCCAAGGCTGGTTCTGACACAGGTCAGTTCCGTGACCAGCGATCAGACTGGTCACTGCAGCATGAAAGAGATGAGAGATGAGAGAAGCTTTATTTGGACCCCCACCTATGCGCTCAGAAGTTTCTTTCAGTCTCAGTTCCTGGCCCTAGGTCCTTGCCTGTGCTCTATTTCCTTTGACTACTTATGATAACCAAAGAACTTTCCTACAATTAGAAATTAATACCTTCCACAAAAAACTTCTGAAAGAAACCACAGACACAGTGGCATTTTTCCCTCAGGTATGTTTTGTGCTTTCTGTAATGTGTGGTATCTCTCCCTAGATGTAGGGAAGAAGAAGCAGCAACAAGAATAACCCCCAGTAAAATCTAGAGATCCACAAGTCTTAAAGATTGCACTTCCTTCATATTCTGTACACACTGGCAAACATTAACTTGTTTCGTATTCCTATGATCTTTAGTGTGCATATTAATTCTCTCTACTGTGCACTGGCACAGCATAATTTATTTCTTTTATATATGAATCACACCCTTCCAAAGTAATTTGTTGTCTGTAGCAAAGGTTACTTGAGCCATACTTTGCAGCACTGCATTCTGACAGTTTTTCATCAATTGAAATGCAGTAATTCTACTGTGAGAACTGATACCCCCATCACCTTTCCATCTTCTGCTTTTTAGTCTCCACTCACTCATGATTTCCATGAAATTTGGTATATTTTAGACTTTATTGTTCTACTTGACAGCTCTACTTCATTACACATTTTTTTTCCATATTTAATGAAGTTTTAGGTAACTCAAGTTGTGACTGCAGTATGCAATTGTTTGCTGCAAGCTGACTACAGTGTCTATGTGTTTGGGAAGATTAGAAACAGCTAGATTCTCTTTCCTTTTATCTTCCTCCCAGAAAGAAAACACATGATGATTATCAAAGGGGGGGAGTCTCTGGTGATACTTCCAAAATGTATATATTATTCATATGCAGAGCAAAGTTGAAAATCCAGACAGTATCATTTACTTCCTCATGTTCATGTGAAACAGGCTCATGTTTCTTTCAAAGGGACTGTTGCATAAGTGAATGATAAACAATGCAAGTAAGGTTCAAATTTCTGTTGAAAATTTTAAATAAAAGACCAGTAAACACTGTACAAAGTGTTATAGATACATGTGATGGTAGAGTAACATATAAAAAATTATTTTTAAATTAAATTATTCCAAACATCAGGCTTCTTATGTTTCATGCCCTTTCAAAAATGTGCAAACTATTTGAAAATCATAAAAAATTGTGTTCTTAACTCACAAAGGCAATTTCAGGATGTCTTCAGTAAGATGCACAGTATCTTGAAAATTTAAAAGAAATACTGCACTTCTAAATATAAACTTTTAAGTGTCTAGCAACTATAATTTGAAATGAGATATATTTGAGTACACAATACCTTCCCCTGTATATCCTCTTCTGCTCCTTTCCCTCAAGAAGGAAGAAACTGATATCAATTATTGCTTCCTGAGATGACACTGTTTTGGAAAGAAAAAAAGTTAGTACTTGAGCCCTTGCTATCTTTCAGATTGAAATTTGAATGGGCTTAAATCCTAGAAGTAGCTAGGTCTGGGCTTCATAGCTGCATGATTCAACCTGCAATTTTTTATAGTGCACCATGCTAATTACCTCTTACATGAAGGATTTGCTCTTGAAAGAATTTCACTTTAATCCACTTTATACAGATCCCAGTGTTTGAAATACCCTGTGGTTTTTTGCTGATTGGGTTTTTTGCTTTGTTTTCTTTTGTTTGACACTTCAGCTTTTTAATTTCCCATTGCATTTAGTTGGTATTAAAGGAAAGATATTTAGATGTGGGTAGCTGCTCAGTACTGCAGCCATAGTACTGTAGATTATATAAAAACAAAATTTTCTTTCAAGATAATTTAGTATAGAAAATAGGGTGAAGAACCTTATGCATTGAAATCTTTCATTATTCAGAAGTTCTGGTAGTTTTGACATTGGATCTTCATTGTTTTGCTTGGAAAGACGGTAATGCACTACATAGGCTGTTATAGAAAGAGTTCAAAGAAATATTTCTGTATTCAGTAGCTACTTTGTTGATGGAAGCTATGTCAGACAAGATATTTGATTCACTCAGGTTTAAGCTAGAAGTCAGACAGTTAGAGTTGATAGAGTTACTCTAGCATAAAATAGAGAAAGATGGGACTCCTAGAGATAGTGAGCAGAAGTGTCTCCCACCCACACAAGTGGAAATAAGCAACAAAGTGAAGTTTTGGATGGAATTTCCAAAACTCCATTTCACACAGTAGAGCGCTACTGTGAAATCTCTCACAAAGCCCTTGATTATTTCAGACACTTTTAACTTAGGAAAACATATGTTTTTGAATAAGCAGACATTCAAATGAAAAATGTCATTAACCTTGATTCTAACACTGGATGAGAAACAAGGCCAAGAACCATGTAATGTAGACAGGTAGTCTGTGCTGGGGAAGCCAGCCCTCATATTATGCATGTAAACCACCCGGCTCAAGAATCTGTCCCTCCATTAGTTGCATAGACAAAGTTAAATGGCTTATTATAGCTCACTGGTTTCTAAATTTTATTTTCATTCACCTATCTTAAAATGGAGAAGTTCAGTATTAAGTGATACTGAAAGAAAAATAATTTTGCTCTCCAGATCTACAGGCAAGGATGCTTAATCTCTCTATAGTAACTCAAAATAATGGTTGATAAGTGTAATTAGTACGAATAATCCTTCATTCTATTATTTGTTGCTTCTTTACATCTTGTCAATTAAGTAATGGGCAGCCTTTTCACTTATTAACTGCATTTAGCTATCAAACCCCTTTGCAACTTTTATTTAAGAGTGGAGGATATGTATTTTTATTTATCTATAAATTAGCAAAACCTGAAAATACTATGATTTAGCAAACCTGTAAGGATAAAGACAATTGAACCATTACATTATTTATTCAAAACAAAATATTTCCTTTAGGAATCTCAGTTAATGAACATCATTTCATAAATCCTTCCTTAGAAGCAGAATGACTGCTTAAAACTCTTCAAGGTTAACAAGAAAGACAAGAACCAACAAAGACTTCCAACTTCTTTTTGTCCCATTAGTTACTGCAGTGAGAATAGATTGCTTTTCTTTGGTAAAAAAATTGACCAATACAGTTTTAGGTTAAAAACATGTAGACAAACATACAGAAAAGAAACAAAGCAGAGTGAAACTAGGGCAAGCTGAACACATTAAAAAGCAAAACTAAGCTTTTTCTGAGCTCTATATCTGATCAAATGTTTCTTATAGTCTCACAATGTCAGCATTTTGCAAGCAGTTCAGGGCAAATCCCATATTCAGAGAGGCTCATATTAATCACTGCCTAAGCAAAATAGCAAATGCTAATATTTCCTTTCAAAAAATACATATGAATTATTCACTGATACTGTTTTGCTTCTTTAAAGGGCTATCAGTTTAACTTTCTTCTTTCATACTCATGTTTATAACTTAATATAATGGAAGCTTTTGTTATTAGAAAAATGCAAAATATTTTTGTAATATGGCAGAGGAAAACCATTTTACTTATGCAACTTCAACAGAAGCTGTACATCCACTAACAAGACCAATGCTCGTCTGCTCCATGTGACTTTTACACTAATTCAAGTAAAGTAGATGATTTCCTACAGTCTTGTCAATGAGCATACATCTATTTAAGAAAAACAACATTCTTTCTAAAAGAAGAGTCTTCACATGCTACCAAGACAATTACTGTGTAACTTTTTCCAGTTTGAAGACTACAAGTCCAAATCTTGCAGGTCTTTTTAATCCATTCTGCATAAACAGAGACCATCTCAAGCTTTAAGAATGCAAAGCTAATATTTGGATTTTTTTTTTTTATTTTTTTTTTTTATGAATCAAAGTACCAACAACTGATGCATCTCAACATAAGCAGAGTTAAATCTGAAATTAGTTGCGTTATTTGCATTATATATGAACACACATACACAGAAATGCAGTCATTAAGATGAATATATATATATATGTCTCCCCAGTAATGCGATCTGTTTTAACTAGAGCCACATCCAATAAAAAATTTTAGTAAGGTTTTAGTTCCAGACTGGAAAGAAGAACCTGAAAGTGCTCACATCAGTGATTTTGACTCTCTCTTATTTGACTAGACACAGATTTTTGGGTTACCTGTTTCTAATGAAAGTAAGCTTCAGCATAAGGGAGGTAAAACTTACGCTTAAGTCATGATCAGAGAATCAAGTGGAGATATTTTCAAAGTCTAATGAGGGCTTTTCTCAGCTTCCTTCTCAAACTCTCCAGAAAGAAAGGCAGAAAGGAAAACCATTCCAGTGTACTAAGAGGATCACTAAATGCCATCAGAGTAGTTTTCTTTTCAAAATTTACCAGACACATATGTCGATGCTTTACAATTAATTCAGTTCCTAGTTCAGTGGTTGGAACTTTTGTTCCAAATAGGGCTTTCTTCATTGTGGAGGATTGAAGTCATCATCTCCAAACAGAGAGGAAGATAACACTGCTACAAAGAGGAGCATGACTATTCAAAGCAGTCTCAAGGGCATTTAAGAAACGATTTAAACAAGCAAACGTCTAAAACCCAATCCTAGTATTGTTCTGATTATAGAATCACAGAATCATGGAATAGTTCGGGTTGGAAAGGACCTTAAGATCATCTAGTTCCACCCCCCCTGCCATGGACAGGGACACCTCACACTAAACCATGTCACCCAAGGCTATGTCCAGCCTGGCCTTGAACATTACCGAGGGTGGAACATTAACAACTTCAACTGGTTACTTCTTGATTACTTTTTAGTTGTTTTGCCTACCAAGCTGTCACTGGTTTCAAGTGATAGCAAGTCAGGGAGGTGTAGAATTAGATCATCAGTGGCCTTTGTCAGTGCCCGGAGAAACAGATGATGGCATTCTGCTTGCTACGCTACTTTATGTGTTACTAATGCTGCTGTTATTTCTATTTGCCTATGACATGTTGCATAAACTTTTGAGGTTGCATAAATAATGAATAAGATATTGTAGATTACCAAGTTTCATGTATTGCTTTGTCAGAGTGACAGTCATTTTCTGCTTCACTGCTTTTATTATCATTAGCATCTAATGTCTTTCCAAGATTTTCCATACTTAGAGAGTTTAATATATAAGGAGTCTTTGAAGTGGTTTAAAATTTTACACATCTCACATCAAAAGATAGGGAGGTCATATTTAGAAAACTACTTTGTAGCAGGGATATTTGGTGAGAACATAGAAGTCAGGCAAATGAAATGTATAAAATCTTAAAATAACAAATTCTGTAGGTGTATGGTAACTTCATTCTTAATCCCCTAGAGAATTCAGTAATGTTCCAACTGTAATGTTTATTTCCTTCTCTGAAATTCTTCTCTCTTTGTGACACGGTAGAAAAGTAAATACACAAATATAAAATGAAATCAAATGCATCTAAGGTAAACTGTTCCGCAAGCTTACTGCCAAGAAAGTAACACATTGTAGAAGCTGGATAAGTTTCTCTAGAGCTTTTCCTTCCCTTCCCTTCCCTTCCCTTCCCTTCCCTTCCCTTCCCTTCCCTTCCCTTCCCTTCCCTTCCCTTCCCTTCCTTGTCCTCTCCCTCTCCTCCCCTCCCATCACTGCATTTTTTGCAGTGGACACACACAGCAGTTCTACATGCCATTACCCCAACAGTCTCTTTTTCTAATGGCAATGTTCCTATGGACAGGGGCAATTTGTTTCTATATGGCAAGCAGTAGCCAATGTATACTTCTGCCAAGAAGAAACATTTTCTGTTTTCAAAGCAACATGTTTATTTTGAAGAAAAATACTAGATTTAACTCACAGACATCCACCAGAAATTAGAGGCTGCTGAACTTGGTGGGCCAGAAGGTGTTCCTCCTTTCCCAGCCCAGCAGATATAAGGCTGCTGTGGTTCCCTGTTCCCAGCTCCAGCCAGTGAGCCAGTCAGAGACTGGGGCATCCTAATAGATGCTCACACACACAATGCACAAGTGATCAACCACTTGAAAACATTGCCTTTACCAGCACCTACATAACACAGCACTCACATGAAGTCAGCAGCCCATTCAACCTGATCGCCTTCTTCCCCTCCAGCTTATGAGCAGTGAAGGTGTTTAGTCTTCACTGAAGTAGTTTAGACATTCAAGCTGTCCAGGTGCCAACCCCAGGCCTTGCCCCTCTCCAATTGCCTTTTGGACCTACAAGCCCCTCAGGTTCGCAGACCCAATCAGGTTTGCTTGTAGTCAGACCTGTAATCCTGTTTGCTGACTGTTTTTTTCTTGAAATTTGCTCATTTTCACCACTTAGAACAGAGAGTGCACCCACAGAAAAGTTAGTTAGAAATAGGATTTAATAGGAATATAGCACAGACTGCAGTGGTCAGGCACATGTCACAGTGAGACAAGCTTACAGACCAGCAATGCATTTATACCTAGCTGGCCACCTTTATACCCTTCTCCCTATTTTTAACACTAATTCCTCCCTGATCCACTCCTATGCTTCCCTTTCCCTGCCTTAGCCCTTCCTTTAAACACTCTAGAGTAAGCCTTGTGTATTTCCACAGTCCTCCTAAGAGGACTTCCAGTAAGAGTGTTTACACAGTGCCTAAATGCTTTTCCCTAGCACCCCAGGGAAGTGGGATACCACATGTCCTTTTAGGCAGCAAACTTTTCAGTCTGCAAGGTGACCTGTGGAGAAAATCTCTCCTATCAACTCCTTCCAGGGTGAGACAAGGGCCTGACCCTTCTCCTGCAGAGGTCCTCATTTATTAAGGCATTTCAATGCTTGTGAATCCAGATCAGATGGATCTTTAAATCCTGCATCTGACTTCATCTCACCTAATTTTGGATTTTAGGGACCCTCATAAATTAGGGGCATGGACAGTTTCAGGGCCAGCCAAGTCATGGTGCTCTGTTTTCCCTGAAGATTTTACTGTGGTTCTTCTGCCCAGGATGTTTCTTGGGTTTCCACAGATCTTTGTGTTTAGCGTGATTAGCCTTCAGTTGCATAGCCTAAAAAACTGCAATTCGTCTTATAACTGCACGTCTCTTGCAGATGTATTTACTTGCGTGGCACTGATGATAGTCCTGAAGATTTTTACTTAAAATATAATACCAAACACCTCTTCAGAAACCAAGAAAGGCAGCACAGATTATCCCTCAGTGTTATGTAGTTGATTTATTGACATGTAGTCATTAGCTGGGAAAAAATGTTACATTTGAAGACAAGGATAGAAAGAATTATTTGGACATAATATGTTTGATTTTTGTGTTGAACATTCAATATACAATTGATTATATAATTTTATTTCACCTACATGGTTGTGCTTTATTCTTTAATATCTTAATACTGTAACTAAAATTTTTCTACCTCCACTTAGACTTTACTGTACCTACTTTTACAACAGGCTTCTCTTATACAGCTTTTACTTAATCCAGATTTATATAACATTTCTATTTATCTTAATTTACCTCACCGAAAGTCAGTGCCTGCTGCTTTATTTCTTCAGAAGCAGGAAGATTTGTATTATAGGGAGAAAAATATATTTTAAAATGTGCATGCATCGGTACATATTTAAATATAATCCAAGCATAAAATTTCATTATATTGAAATTAAGAGTGAAAACATATATCAGCTCTTATGGTTGTTAAAAAAAAATAAATCATAAGGGTATTTTATTTTTCTTGAACCAATATATTGCAAACACTGGAAATTCATCATTAAGTTTAACTACAAAAAGAATACAAAGTTTTGAGCTAAGCAAAGCAATCAAGCTATCTAATTTTATTTCAATACAATAGGACTGTGTTTGTTTGTAAGGCACTTTAATGCTTGTGAACCCAGGTCAGATTAAACTGTGTTTTTAAAATCCTGGACCTGACTTCATCTTGGCTAATTTTTGCACTTCAGTGATTCTGACTAGGAGCCAGTCCATGGCTATCTTCAGACAGAGAATTCACTAGGAGGGGTTTGTCCCCACTTTACGTTCCATTTGTGGACACTGGCTGGTGTGTCTTGTCATCCTGTGTCATCTGATACAGATAAATCTGATAATCTCACATCTCCTCCACTTACTAATGAAGTAACATCTGCAGTCCTCTACAGTGAGTGGACACATACTGTCAGAGGAAAATTCAGATTTTAAGGGAACTGAATAATTCCCTCAAGAAACATTTTTCATAAAATGAGCATATACTGCTCTTTATATCCTGTTTAAAACACTTAAACTAAGTGCATAAAATTAGTTGGAATTATCTGAGTGGCATGAGATAGAACATCCAACAAGGAATAAGGTCATTGATCCTTTTAAAACCAGTGACATTTGAGCCAGATAATTAAATTCTAAGTGCCTTTGACCTTTATCTAATCTCTTCGGTATTTTTACCATTATAATAAAGAAAACTGTTGCCTGAGAGTAAGCTGTAAAGGAATGATGAGTTGCATGAGTTGTCTTGTATGGCAGTGGTTTTTCTTTTATTGTTAGAAACCTAGAATTAGCTGCTGTAATTATAAGCATTAGATGTCATTATCAATACTTACAGCAATGATTATCTTTTCTTCTCCAGATGAGCCTTTTATACAGCACACTAGTTCATTTTAACTGTATAGTGCTTTCAGTACTCACAGTATTCTTCCATTTAGATTGACAAAACGTACAATAAAATCAGGATAAAATAAAGTATATACATTAATTTTATAATTTAAAATATTTATATTATAGACAATACTTAACTCTCTAGAGCTGTAAAAAAAAAAAAAAAAAAGTGATCTAAATGCCCCTCATTATTATCTTCTCCCTCTTTTTTTCTTTCAATTGTTCATCATGTTTCTTCTTTCTCCATCTCCCTTCCCCTACAGATGATGATCTGTGGAAGTTTAGAATCACAGAACCAATCAAAGCAGATATTAGACTTAGTGCGTCTGCACCACTATATAAAGAAGAGTGGGGGGTGTGCACAACTAAGAATGATAAAGAACTTGGATTATTTGAAATACTTTAGGTTTTACATAAATTCCCAATTAACTCACCTACTGATCAGTAATGCTTCATCAAAAAAAAAAAAAAAAAATATTTTAGGGATGGAACTAGCCTTTCCAGACATAAATGTGAGATTATCAGTTTTATTTATCTTGGGTGCAAATCACTAGTCTTTTTTCACTTTAACATGTAGACACAGAGACATAACTGCAGCTGGCATAATGATCTCTTCTTTATTTATACTTTTCTGTTTGATATTCTCTGTTAGAGATATTAGATAGGGATATTAGATAGGGATTAGATAGAGATAGGGATTGCCCTAGTCCACGTGCAGAATCTTGCATTTGGCCTTGTTGAACTTCATGAAATTTGCATTGACCCACCACTCAAGCCTCATGGTCACTCTGGATGTGTTGAATAACCATGAAGCTTAGTGTCACTGGCAAACTTGCTGAGGGTGCATTCAACCCCACTGTCTAAGTTGGCAACAAAGATGTTAAACAGCACTAGTCCTAATTATCAGCTCCTGCGGGACACCACTCATCACTGATCTCCACGTGGACATTGAGCTATTAACTACAACACTCTGAGTGTGACCATGCAGCCAATTCCTTATCCACTGAGTGATCTATCCATCAACTCTGTGCCTCTCCAATTTAGAGTCAATAATGCCATGCGAGACTTTGTTGGATGCCTTGTGCAAGTCCAGGTAGATGACAGATTTTATGGAGCTCAAGGGCATGTTTCTTTTATTGTAGAGATTCTAGACTTTAAGAGCTAGATGAGAAATTGGTTTAATCTGCAGTAATTGATTACATAATCACTATCTTGCAATGTGAGACAGAAAACCCAAGTTGCAAAGAAAAAGCTTAATTTAAGATTACAGCATGCTGAAACGCTTACTTCAAGGGATAAAAATAGTCTGAAAAACTGGGGGATGATTTGACAGTAAAAAGCAGTTCTTTGTAAAATGAGATGAAACATAAATTTCTAAAGGTTAAGATAAAAGGGTACCTGACAGTCAAAGAATAATGGGCATGCAGGATGCTGCATATTTGATTCTCTTTTCCTTGAATAGAACAGTATTTTACACTAATAAATAAACAGACCACCTTTGGACAGACAGTCTTTACTTTGCTGGAATCTATCACTCATCTTCTGATTCATTTCACCCTTTGGTTTATTTCAGTCTCACTGTGCAATATACATTGCTTAGAATTTTACTCAACCCAACACTAAATTTTGTCTATCTAAAAATTATGCTAGCTATGTCCTTTTCACTCTGAATCAGAGATCATAATTCCAAGGGTTTTGTTGCAGTTTAAGCCTAAGTATAGAAAGTTATACAGTAATCCAAATACTTGGAATTCTGACTACAAGAAAGACATGGACCTGTTGGAGACTGATCAAATGACTGGGAAACTTTTATGAGGAAAAAGGTGAGAGATTTGGAGTTGTCTAGCTTGGAGAATAGAAGGCTACAGGGCCATCTCATTGCAGCCTTTTAATATATAAAGAAGACTTAAAAGAAAGATAGGAACAAGCTTTTTAGCAGGACCTGTTGTAACAGGACGAGAGGTGGTGGTTTAAAACTAAAAGAGGGTAGATTGAGAAGGAAGGATATAAGGAAGACTTTTTTTATGATGAGCTTGGTGAAACAGGTTGCCCAGAGAGGCAGTAGATTTTTCTATCCCTGGAAACATTAAAGGTTAGGTTTGGATGGGGCTCTGAGCAAACTGATCTAATTGTAGATATCCCTGCTCTTTGCAGGGAAGGTGGACTAGGTGACCTTTAAAGGTGCCTTCCAACCCAAACTATTCTGATTCTACGGTTCTAAGATTCAGTTTAAACTTAATACAAACTAAAGTTTCAATAACATGTATAATTTTGTTTGCTGAATGTAAAATCATATTTAAAATGCATTTTCAAATTCTCCAAGCTATAAATGTATTAGTAAGTTAGGATATGGCCTCGTCGTCTACAATCATGTATGTGTAAATTATGGTGACATTCATCTAGCCAGCTGGATAGAAGTTGGTAGAAATAACAAAACCACTGCAACCAAATGCAACTATATGGCTTTGGCATTACAGATTTTCATGGCTGGCTAATTTGCAATGCAGTGAAACATATGTCTCTTTTTCACAGAACACAGACTCCAAGAAGCTTAAGTCTTACTGTCATTGAAGATATGAGAACACTCACAAAAAAATATTTAGATGATGGAAATGTAACATATTCTTAGTAGTAGTAGATGGATACACAAGCTGAGAAGAAGTAAGCAGATAGATAAAACCTGCATGACTATCATGTCATGCAGAAAAATCTTATGCAGAAAAATCAAACTGAGACTGCTGTACTGCAAATCCATTTTAACACACATCAGCACTGGGCTAGCAATAGACACCAAAAGAATTTGTGCATTAAAAGATATTAGTAGATACAGGGAGAAGGGATCAAAAGTCCTTGTTATGTTTTCATTTCATTAGAATGGTGAATTAATGTTCTATTTTTAAAAATATTTAAACGGTAGAGGTGAAGTCTAAGATAATATACTGTCTGTAAACAGAGATCATAATGAAATGCCACCATCATTACCCAGAAAAATTACCTCCAGACAGCACTTTTCCTTATAATTTTTACCTCTTTTCAACTCCCATCATTTAGTACTGCTATCATCGCCAACCAGCTAAGCTTTTATAATATTTTATTTTGTCTGTCAGCTCAGTTTTGAGAGATCAAGACGTAGAAAGATCTCAAAGAAATTTCAACCATGTGGTTGCATAATGATCATGACCTTATTTTCAGATTATAGAAGACAATATTTTCCTACAAATTCAGAAATAATATATTCTTATACTCCTAAGAAACATAAAAAATGTAATAAACAACTATTTTCTATTTTGAGGGACAAATGTATTCTAAGGAGACTGAATGTGAGAAGCATGTAGCCTCTAAATACAGAGTAAGACTTCTTTATTTTTACTGTGCCAAAATAAATCAAAACCAGGCAAAAAAAGACAGAAAGTACAAAACCAAATTATTTTCTTTCTGTGCTAGAATAAATCTTAGTTAATTTTGAACAGCTCTAGACTGACGAAGAAAAAAGATGTTGAAGTGTCAGAAAATTATTTTTTTAATTATTTTAACTTTAGTAATTTAACATATAATAAAGTTTTGAAGATATTACTGCCAAAAGCATTGTGTAAAATTCTAAAGGACAGCTCTAAATCTTTCCAAAGATACGAGGCAGAAAAATCATAAAAGATACCACAGTAATTTTCTGATTGTGTGGTCTCCTTAGCCAATATTTATGTAACCAGAGATCTTTTTGATGTCCAGGTAGAGTTCATGATGCAATTTATTCAATGCATAAACAGTCCATCACTTCCACCAACATTTCTTCAACACTTCTTGCTAACAGGATAGCTTAAAAGCCATTCTCATGAAAGATTTAAACAGTAAACTTTTCTAAGTAGGGACTTAATCAGAATTCTGGGTATTTGATTAGAGTCTTCTGAAAAGAATATATCTGTTGAGGAAAAACTATAGTTTGGCTGTTTATAAGGTTGAATAGTAAGAAATGATGAATACATACTTCGTCCTTTGAAGTGTTTGCAGAACAAGAGAACACATGGTAATAGGATCTTATTTGCCTGACCCAGCACATAATTTACACATATGTATTTGTGCTTAGATTATACTTATAGGTATTATACATTCTAGGTTACAGAGATTGTACATTCTAGGCAACAGAGGCCAGGGATTTATCCTGAGTCTTAAGCCATGTATCAGACTAGCTCAAACTCATGCCTCTTATGCCTAGGTCACTCATTAGAAATTTTCCTAGAAATAACCTGCTGGAGTAATTGAAAGAGAGCAAGGTAGTGGGCTAGCAAGTAATGAGATCATTAGAAGTCTGCTACTGAGCTCAGAATCTGCTTATAATCAGTTTACCACCATCAACATATCCAGATGTGACTTCTGTATTGAAAGAAAAAAAACTGATCTTGCTCATGATGTCAATTATTGGTTTACAGTTGTCTATATTGCTTGTTATATCTTTTCTTGTCATGGTTTTGGCTCCTTTTAACTAGTATTCCTTGAAAAATATTTGATCACATCTCAAAGTGATAGCACTAGCAATAAGGAGGAAGCTTAACCATAGAAAAATTGTCATTAAATGCTAGTTGGCTTCTGAGCCAGAGAACATTCTCTAAGAAACCTAGTTTCATGATATAAAGCAGTTCATAATGGCAGAACCTGACTAAACTTTCTATGTCAAATACCTTAAATGAACTCATGTGATGTCACATGGCTGAAGTTCATTGACGCCATGTATTGTTCAGAAAAACTGTCCTTAGACAGTAATAATATATTCATCAAACTCTCTTTCCTACTTTGGCAAATAGGAGAGATAACTACTTCACTTTGGAATGAGGGATGTCCAAGTAGAGCTTCTTTGAACAAGGATGTGAACACATATCTACCTCCGAAGCTCATTGTAATGCCTAGCATATGTCAATTATGTTATATAGTCACTGACAAAGTTCTATCTCAAATTCTGTAAGAATTTGAAACCCCTAATTTAGTTTTAATATCATCTTTTGAGTGACATGTATATGTTTGAGTGGCAAGGTCTGCCAAACACATTAAAACTTTTGAAGTCTGCCCTCTGTCTTCCCCAGTTCATCAGTATGTGAATTTAGAAATTTAGCAATGTCTTTGAATATCACACTCCACTCTTCTAAATCAAAAGGCATTCATAGATGTCTGCAATTGTTAAAATTATTCTTGCACAAGAGCAACATGAGCACATTGAAGAACTTGTGCTACTGTAGAAAACAGAAGTCTTCTTCTCTCAGGTAAAAAATACTAGATAGAGCAAGAAAGAAAGCATAACCACAGACAAGCTTGACTTTATTTTTATTCCAACCTCACTTAATGTCTTGCTAAGAGTCAATGAAAAGATACAATGATTAATGGTTTAAATTAATTAACAAATTATATTAAAGATCTGAGTGCCCACATTGTAAATTAAGCTATTACCTATAGAAACATAACTAGTATATCTTTTACCCTAGTAGTATCAGTTCACAGTTAAAGGTTCTTATGCATTCCATAACATTTTAAATTCTTCACTCTGTTTATGTACTTCCATTTTTTTGTACTTCTCTTAAAAACCTTCTCAGTCAGAACTTACATTTTTCCAGTATTTTAAACCTGTCATATCCTATAAAATATATGCATAAGATCTGATATATGAAATGCTGAAATCAATCGAAAGATCTCAGTTCACTTTATTAAAATGATTAAACCCTACTGTAAGTTTGCTTTTTTTTTTTTTTTTTTCATTAGTTATTTATAGAGCATCTTGCTAGGTTTCTAGTCATTAAGGTTTCTGTTTTCTGAATTCCTTCCAGTTATTAGTATATTTTGTAATGGAGCACTTATGAGTAATCATCTCTTGGGCTTTACCTGAAAATGAGAAGGGAAGGAAGAGCAGAGTTTATCATTGGCAACTTGCTTCTCTTTTGCCTGTGCAGCTCAATTAATCTGACTATTTTTGTGTCACTTGTCTGGCTATATAACTTGTGAACTGCTGCCTAAATTGATATTTATACCACTCTGCCTCCCCTGGAATCACTAAAATCAATCAAAATACTCATTCATCTGCTTTCAATTAAGAATGAGAGTAATCCTATCACACAAGAACAACTAAGTACTTCCTTAGATTTTGTAAGGTTCAAGTCTAAGTAAGTGGTAATGTTTTCCTGAATTGTATCTATTATTGGTACCATCTTTTATTTGGCATTTTAATTTGTTTGTCCTAGTTTACATAGTTAAGTTACATTCTGCCTATTATTCTCATTTTGCAACCTTCTTTTTTTTTTTTCTCATTTCTGAATGTAATTCCAGAAACTCCCAGTTGTGTTTCACATGCAAATTACATCAACAAACTGTTTATCTGCTTTTCCAGGCTATTAATGAGACAGAGTTCAAATGAAAAAATCATAGCTGAATCAGTGCTAACAGCAGAACAAGAAGTTCACAATGAAACACACAGATATCACCTAACATCAACATACATTTGCAATTGTCTTGTTTAATACTTGGAGCATATGTTACCATTACATATCACTTGTTAGCTACTTCTTCCTGTTAATTCCTTCTCTTATATACCTGTATTACTTTGACTTAGGAGTCTAAATTATACAGGAGCTTCAACTTTTCTAAGAAGTATTAAAAATAAGAGAATCAATAGTTAGAATGATTGTAAAACATCAGAAGAATCATACACGCATCAGACTGACAGATTTTTTTATATAAAATATTTTTTCCTGCTATGATAAAGGAAGAATGATAAAGACTGCAAAGGACATGAAGCATGTTCTCTATTCCATAAAAATGCTTGGGAAATAATATGGAAATTTTTTTTAAGTGGTTCTAGAAGCACTCTTAAGAAGGCACACTTAAGAAAGATTAGAAATAATCAAAAGATTAATTGTAGACAATTAATTTCCTGTTCAGAAATGTGCATTTATTACTGTGTTAAATGCCGTGTTGCAACTTCATCTTAGTGTTAATTTAAAAGAATTAACTGTTTTCAATGTTATCTTCCAATTGTCTTGCAAGTGTTGTTATACCAGCAGAACTCTGCTGCACAGACACAGTTATTCTATTTGGTGGCACAGAAAACACAGTTTTCTTCATACTAGCTACAACTTTAATGAACCATTTTAAAATTTAACACGTTTTACTTCATGATCCCGGTATTGAATCAAATTATTATTTTTCTTCTTCTGAAAAATCTATTTATGATTGATTAACAGCCATGAAGCAGATTGCCCAGGGCTGTGTCCAGTTGGATTTTGAAATTTACCGTAGAGATAGAGATGCTGCTTACCTTTCTGGGCAACCTGTTTCAGTGTTTGACACCATCACAATAATCAAGTATTTTTTTGTTGTGTTTAAGTGAATTTTGTATATTTCAGAGTATAATCATCACCACTTATCTTCATTGGGCAACTCTGAGAAGAGTTTGGATCTGCCTTGCTTACATCACTGTTCCATTTGATAAGATCTCTCTGAGCCTTCCCTCCTCCAAGCTGAAGAGTCTCAGGTCTCTCTGCCTCTCATTGTATGACAGATGCTCTAGTCCCTTTATTCCTATCTCTTTGGGACAGACCAAACAAACAAACAAGAGGACAAAGAGAAGACTATCCATAGTCCCCATCATTTAAGCCTCTATTTGTCGTAAGCCTGTATTTCACTGTGGGCAATGTACTTTTTGTGACCCTTTCTTACATGTATCAATCATTGGTCTGCTCTAAAGAGCTGAGAATTTTCATTAAATCACCTTCTCTGCAGCCTATGCTTCCACTGGACTCACCAGTAAAACTCCCTCCTGCTCCTGCTTGTGGACCGCTCACATGACAAGGACAAAGGTACATTCACAATTTCGGATGAATTTACTCAGCCTTCTATTTCTTGTTTGCATTTGCAGTGTTACCCTACAATCCTCAAAGAAACAAAACTACTACTGAAGTCAGTGATGGTGCCTGAAGCAAAGCATATGCTCACATTCTCCCAAAGACATGTTTTGTTTCAAAAGAGGAAATATTTTAGCACTGACAGCTGCATTACATATTCTTTACATGCCTGACAACCTTTCCCCTCGAGCTGAACTAATCCTGCTGCTATCTTTCCTTGGGACAGGTTCTTCTGGGACCCGTCAGGTAACCTTATAACACGCTTTCTAAGCTCAGAAAAGACCAGAACTGTTTGCAAGTGTATCACCACACGTTACACGTGAAACTGGTTTCTTAAAACAGAAAAGCTTCCTCTGTTTCTTTCCTAAGCTTGAAACACTGGGCTTCTGTTTGATCATTTGAATTTTCAAGGTATATCCATGTTAAAATTGCTACCTTGCACCAAAAAAAAAAAAAAAAAAAAAAAAGTCATGATACTTATTAAAGCATGTCAGTAACACCTGCATTTTGAAATATCTTATTACTGGATTTTTAATATGAAATAAATGTGTAGAAGTTTCTGAATAGCCATACAAGCATTTTAATATAAATAGTACAAAAACCCGCAAGTCAATAGTACAAAAATCAAGTAAATAGTACAAAAAACCAATTCTTTTTCTCCCAAGTGCGACCCAGTTTTCCAAATCAACCCTGTTGCTCATGGTAAAATTTTCAGCAGACTGACACTTTGAGTGGGAGATTCAAATCACTCAGGAACACTACACCTGTCCAAGTAAAACTATTTATTGTCATTGATTACACAGAGTAATCAATGTATTTTAACACAGATGCCTTAGCTGATTAAAGCACATTCAAATCTGAGGAAAAAATTGTCCCGTTTTAACAATTTGTTTTTGTTGCTGTATATATTATTTCGCTAGACTAAGTGAAAATCATTTTGCTCCTTTCAGAGACTGATTTGAAGTCACTGGGCAAAATCAATGGAGTATCTAACTCAAGTTACATCGTAGTGCTTGTAAAGATACAGAAAAACTTGAACAGCACGCATTCAGTAAAGGTTTCTTTAAATAAATCGTAGAACCATGGAATCATAGAATCATAGTGTTTTGGGTTGGAAGACACCTTAAAGATCATCTAGGTCCATCGCTCAGTAAAATGAGTATGTGCTCAAACCTGTGGCACAGTTTTAGAGAAATGTTTTTAAAATATATTCTTGAAGTTATGTAGAACCTAAATAATAACAGAGGAGCACACTTTTCAAAATGAAAATATACAGTTTTAGCCCTGCAATGTTCTTATGTGATAATAAAAAGATCAGTGCTTTTGTAAGTATTCTTTTTGTTAGTATTCTTAGAAAGTGTATTTCTATGCAGGGGTCTTCTGTGAACTTTCTGCCTGTTTGTGCATTTACAAATGGTCCTCCTCAGAGAACTTTAGCAACTATAAACATATGGGGACTTTTTCCTAATAATTCAAAGACTTCTAAAGTTTTTCTGTTTTGTTTTTAGGACTATTTTATAGTTTTGGGGTTTCTTCAATTCTAATAAATACATTGATTAAGATAAGAATATTGACTAAGCAAGTAATTTGTGTTAAAATTTAAAGAAACATTAATCAGCATTTTTTCTAAACACTTGCATGTTTTTTTCATAAAATTCTTATTCTGCTCAGAGTTAGGAAAACCCTAAGGAAAAACCTAAATGAATCGCCTAAATGAAAAAAAAAAACCAAAATGAACTTTTTAGTTATTATGCTTATGTATTGTTTGGAATATAGATAGCATAAGAGATGGCATGTTCCATTTCCAATATAAGGAAAAGATCCAAGGCTTCAAAGCATTTGGAAATTCTGAGTTCAGGTTGCTGAATTTGTTCATTTTGTTTGAAAATTAACAGCTAACTATTTAACTTTGAAGTTAATCATTGGTATTCATTTGTAGTCAGCATTACATGACATACTGGTAAACAGGTACAGAAAAAAATCTATGCTTAAAAAAAGGGGCTTATTTGATTGTTTACTACTTATAGTGTTGCTTGTAAAGAAAGATATTGACAGGTACTAAATCTTTCAGGGTTATATGACATTTACGAATTAGACTTAGGAAAAAAAAAATCATTTAAATCAATACATCGTGAGATACCAATATATATATGGAGAGAAAGATGAAAACCCACACAATACAAATCCACAAATATAAGAAGTCATGGTAATGTTAAGGTACTTAAGTACACCAATATCTTTGTTTTCTTAAAGAGTATATAATTCTATACATGTTTCAAGCATGTGTGCTTTAATTGAAAAATAGGAAGGAGAGAGGGGATGAGAAAAAAGAAAGAGAACAATACCTGAAAAAAATGTAAATGTCATTGCCATGATGAAAAACAGCTTGACAAGACATCCTTAATTTTGTTCACAGGCTTCCATGACTGTGTATCAATTGAAAAAACAGTGTCAGAGCATTTTGAGAACTTCAAACCTTCACAGAATTGTTCTCACAAGAAGAGAGAGAAAAGGCAAGCAAACACCGCTATCCAATAATTACCTGTGTCACTTTGATATCTGCTATTGGCTTGAATACAATTTAAGTCCAAAAGTTAGTTGTTTAAAAGTGAATGAAACTATTATTTGATTTAATAAATACATCCAGCAAATAAAATTAAGCTTGACAAAGTTGACAAATTTAATATAATTTTCCCAGTGTTCGCATAATATGCAAAGAGTAGAAGCTTTTGTTCGTTAAGATCCAAAAGAAGATATCATAAGGATTACTTCTGCTAAGCAAAGTATGTGTTAATTTTCTTTTCTTTTTCCTTTTTTTAATTAAGAGAAATTTCATAAATGTTATCTTCTTGTATTTCTGCTTTCCTCTGTACAAAAAAGAGGATTTTTTTTTCATTAAATTATTTTTATAACATAGCATGTGACTAAGTAAGGAGGACATTATGGGCAGGGAGAGGTACTCATCTTTGGCAACCTTAACTAAAAATCAGGTTTTGAAAGAAGGAAAAGAGGTGAAAAGAAAGATAAACCTAAACTAGACTTCTGTTTCTTAAGTGGTAAAATTTACACAGCAGCAAATCCCATAGAAATGAAGAACATGTCAAAAAAATTAGCTTAACTGTTAACATAAAAATTTTGTCCTGTAATTCTTATAATTTCTAATCAGCAATAGAAGAACACAAAGATATAAACTGAGAGTCACAGAGTCTTGAAATTTCTTGTTAAATACTGAGATATTAAAAGTACTCATATGTTTCTTTGGAATGTTTTTTGGTTGGTATTATTTTCCTTTTTGTTTGTTTGTTGTTTTTACTTTCCCCCCAAGAAATTTAGAAATCCATCTGAATAAAGTTAAAATTTTAAAGCTAGAAACAGGACATTAACTTTTTTATTTAAAAAGTTATTTGCTTTGTGTGCTACAAGTACACTATTATAAGTAGAATTAAATAATAGTAGTAAATGTCAAGGTCCCTCTGGATGGCATTCCTTCCCTCCAGCATATCAACCGAACCACACAGCTTGGTGTCATCAGCAAACTTACTGAGGGCACACTCAATCCCACTGTCCATGTCAGCGACAAAGACGTTGAACAAGACTGGTTCCAACACCAATCCCTGAGGGACACCACTCATCACTGGTCTTCAGCTGGATATTGAGCCATTGACCACAACTCTTTGCATGTGGCCATCCAGCCAGTTCTTTATCCACCGAGTGGTCCACCTATCAAATTGATGTCTCTCCAATTTAGAGACAAGGATG
>JBCJKH010032972.1:0-14442 GCA_039877255.1 Loriculus beryllinus
CTCCAGTGGAAGGGGTCCCTGCCTGTGGCAGGGGTTGGAGCTGGAGGAGCTTTAAGGTCCCTTCCAACACAAACCAGTCTGGGATTCTGTGAAGAGTTGCTGAAGGAGTGCCTTGCAGTATGGCTTTTAACCATACAGCTAAATACAAAAATGCTTAGTTGATCATCTGAAACAAGACTCTTTAAAAAAATCCCAGTGTCTACCTCAGGAAGTAATGCTGATGTATGCTGGGTAAAGTTACAGAGGGCTGGTTTCATCAACATTTTCTCTTGTTTTTGGAGCTCTCTAACACACTGGAACAGCTGCTGAGCATTGATTTAGTTTCCTGGAAGAGCTGGTGACTAATGAGCTTAAAAATTACAAACTGTTGGGGTTTTGTTCATGGGGGTTGGTGGATGGAAAGGCAGGTTTTCAAAGTGAGACAGCAGAGATCATCAACTGCCTTTGGCAGAAGGAATGGGCAGTAGGAAATGCTTTCTGCTGTATGGGGGATTCTTCTCAGTTTTAGAACACATCTGAAAGTCTTCCACTTGTGAGGGCTGGAAGAGGCTGAGCTCCCAAGATAAACAGATAGATTTGCAAAAAGCCAAAATATGCTTCAGGGCCTGGATTATTTGCACAATCCAGCTTCTATGTGCTACAAGGGCATTTGGTGGGGGCTGATATGTTTCTTGTAGCTGAATTTCATATAAGTATTTGAATTGGAGTGCTATTCATTGTCAGTCTCTCAGGGGACAACGGGATACAGGGCTGATTTTAAAATGAGTTAACAGGAGGGCAAATTGCTGAAATTTAGCATCTCTTGTTGAGGAACATGGAGCCAGTGTGTCTGACACTTCTAGAAGGGCTTTTTACTCCCTCCTCACCTGGAGCCTGATCCAAAATCCATCTCCAAGAATCTCTGGAGAGCTCCTGTGTGTTCCTCAATGTGCCAGTTTGTTTTGTATACACAGTACTTGATCACAGATTTGGGGTTTATTCACTCGTAGAAAGACTACCTAGCATCTCTTTCTCTTTCGAATGGATTATTTACATGCACGTTGACAAATATCCTCAGCAACATGATTTCAGGTACACAATTGCTTTTGCAACTTAGATATTAACATTCAGCTTCTAAGTAGTATATGGCCTTTGGCATACAATAAATAATGGACTGATCTGCTGTTTGCTGAGGTATCTAATCACAGGAGCCATGATCATACTTTTTACCTGAAGTGTAAGAATAATTTACAAAAATAAGAGTCAGTAAATAGAGCTGACATTGTCTCCTCAGCTCTTAGCAGGACCTGGTCATGTTCTAACTGTGGGAAGCAGTCACTCCTAGAGGGATTTCTGCCCATGGAGGCTGGATCTCCTTTCAACAGCTGCAGCCCAGCACCAATGTGCAGTTTTGGCTGCCAGGTAGAAGGTTTGATTTTACAGTGAGACTTGATCATTCTGTTAGGAATCACCTGATATGATTGCCTGCAGGTCGCTGGACTCAGTAGCTTGATGATTCCCTCCAGTCCTATCTTGTGATTCTGACAGTAGAGGCCAAAGGATGATTTTGCTGCTTTTTAATCCTGTTAGTCCTCCAGAGCCAGGGCACAGCAGGAACTTCCTCTGTGTGCAACAGCAACATCACTCACTGAATTCAGGTCAGCTGTACATCTCACCACAGCTGTTCAGGTGTCAGTGGGGACACGGGTGAAGGCGCTGCAGAGGCAGGATGTAAATAAGAACAGCATTTTGCTGGCAGAATTTAGAGCGGATGTGAAGATCTCTCAGAATGGGAGAGGTCGTCTTGACTCACTGACACCATCAACAGCAATCAGAGAAAACTTCACCTTTAACCCAAAGTCTGCATATTTGCTGGAGGACAACTGAAAGACAGGAAACACAGGAGGGTTCTGTTCTGTAGATCTAAAAACTGTGTTTAAAAGCTCTGGAATAAAATAACTTTATTTGTTTTGGTCTATTTAACAGAAAGCGTCTCTAAATATTTTCTTTTGCAGATGTTTCTTGCATGGATGAGTGTTGATATGTTATACCCAGTCCTTTTGAAACTTTACATGAAGTCATCCTCACTGTTTTTCATCTCCCAAAGAGAAGGCCCTTGGAAAAGTGTATTATATACATATTCTTTCAAGCTAACAAAAGATTTCAAGCAAAAAGGGTTAATTTTGTATTACACAGAACTGAATGAATGTCAGCATGTTGCAGTATACTATGACCTGCTGAAACTCTTCATTCTCATCTAAATGGAGCTCTCCTGCCAGGGGAGAGCCTGTGCTAAAACTTCCCTGCACAGTCCTGTTCTGTAGGTAACATGCTGGGGTTTCCTCTGCCCTGTGTTTCCGTGGGGTGTGAGGATGGACACATATCAAACCACTTACCTAACTAATCCATTTAAAACCAGGGGGGCTTTCTCATAGATCATTTTGCATTTTCAAATACAGACCAGAATATCTGGATTCAGCCTGTGCTTTTCAACTCATAGCCTACTTCTTGGAAATACAGCTGAGGAGGAATGTGAGCGAGAGAAGATTTGGGTCAAAGACAGTGAATGGTTTCGTATGATAGAAAAGCAAAAGAGGCCTTGAAGTAGTTTATCTCCATAGTTTTAATGAAATTATACGATTTACTTTTAGAAATGTTTTATCTAGATAATAGAATATTAAGAAATAGAGGAATTAAACCCCTTAGGGGGCTGAATGATGTGTTTCAGCTGAATCAAATGATGGTTTCCCCACCTCCCCCTTATTTTCATCTCCTCAAAAATTGAAAAAGTAAATAAATAACCATGGGCTGGTTCAGGCAGGGAGCTGAAACTGCTGCTGTGCATAAGCTGCACAGGGGACGTAGTGCTGGTGTGGGGCTTCTCTGTGGAGCATGGGGAGGCAGAGCTTGGTGTTCCTGCCACTCTGTCAAGATGAAGGGGCAGGAGGCAGCCTGGAGCTGCTGTGGGCACCCTGACCTCATGCTCAGCCTGGCTGAGCAACAAGCCTGGCTTTCCAAGGGTTTACTTAATTAAAGCAGTCAGCAAGGCTGTGAGTGCTCTGCTGCCTTCTTGGAATCCTCTGCCCCAGTCATTTGCTGCCTTTCCCTGTGCTTCTCAATCATTATGTCCATCTCCAGCCTCCAAATCAGACTGTTCTCACTGGTGCAGTGGTTGCTAGTTATTGTCATTACCTATCCTTAGTTAAAATAAAGATCTCAGGTTGTTGTGACCTGCACAGCAGCAAAAGGAACATGTCTGTTCAGGAGTGGTCGCAGGCTGAACCAACCACACTTGGAAAAGAAGCGAAGGTAGAGAAATAAGTCATGGAGCACAATGCACCAGTGGCAAAGCCAGGAGGGGAACTGTTATCTCTCAGTCTCTATCTAGTGCCCTGCTGCTCTGAGCCTCCTTGTTTTAAGCTCACTGGTTCTGTAGTCCTGATCCTAACTTGTGTATGGAATTCTACCAGCCCACGGGAGAAGCTGGGCCTAACAGCAGGGTGCTGGAGGGAAGGGGGAGGGTCCTTCCATGTGTGAATTCAAGAATAAAAGTTCTAGTATTTGCAATCCTTCATTATATATCAGCTAAAGAATTAAATGTGGTTCTTTATCCCAGAGCATGTATGACCCTGATGATATTGCTAATGCCCATTGCTTCCACCCTATCCTCATGTCATGTTGAAGGTCAAGTTAAAAGGGTTCTTGCATAAATCAAAGGGTCACTAGTAGATGAGTAAACTGCAGAGTAGCAATTTGGTTTTGTCCTTATCCCCTGAAAATGAATTCCACCTCTGTCACCTGGCATGTACAGATATGCAGAATAAGCACAGCACAAGGCTTTCTGTCTTCTAGGAATAGGATTTGGTTTCCTTTCTTACTAAAACATTAGGAAATTACTGCTGAAGTTGTTTGTATGTGTAAAACCTACTGTTGGTTGATCTAGGACCATAAGGACTAGAACCACAAGCTGCTATGGCTTAAGATCCTGCCATTAACTTCTTTAGCTCTGAGAGGACTTAGGGTGGGAACTAGATCTCCTACTACCTGGTGAATGTAACAGCAAATGCTGGCTTAGTGGTTATGGTATGTACTCTGGAAGCTCTGCCTGCAGAAACCACTAGCACATATATTATGAAGAGGAGAGAAAGGAGGTCAGGAAAGCTGGGATGCACCCAGCACTCACCAACACTGTTCATTGTAACCTGTTTTGTCTCTGTTATTTCTCTTCAGGATCCTGCTGTTTTAGAAGCTCACTGTTCCTACCTTACTTCAGACACTGCTCTCGTGCTGTGTCTTGAGAGGCCAAACGCTGTGAAGAAGCTGGTAGATTTACTGGGGCCAGAGGACCCTAAAGTAGCCCAAGCACTAGATCCATCCTTCTGGAGGGCTCAGTATGGCACCAGCACAGTCCAAAATGGATTTTATGGTAAGTTTTTGTAAAAGTTCAAAGGCTCAAACATGCCATTGCAAAAAAGACGTTATGTACTGTCACCTCCTGCATTGTCAACGTAGGTCTAGCCTTGGCAGGTGGTAGAAACCATTATCTCCCCTAGAAAGCCTTCACTGTTGTCTTGGTGGCTGAGCCGAGTATGTCTCAAGCTGTGAAATATAACCCAACAAGATATATTAAAAGGTTTCTTCAGGGAACAGGCCTAGCTCTGCCTTCCACCAGAACAGATTTCCTTTGATCTCTTCACTACTTGGTCATTTTGTACTTTTAGCTTGGTTATTTTGTAATTATCCCTAAGAACCCATCTGTCTTCTCTCTGCTTCAAAGCTACCCTCCTGGTAACTTCATGACCCATTGGCCAACTGCCACCAGATTCCACAGAGGGAGAAAAAACTCCAAGATACTGATCTCCTGTAACATGTCCAAACATTAGTGATAGACTAAAAAGAGGTGATCAAAAATGGCTTTCCCTTAGGAAAGCAGGTAAACTCAGCTGTTTTCCATTCGAAGAGGCTCTTGTCAGCTGCCACATCAGCAGAAGCACAGCAGTTAGTCAGCACCTGGATGCTGAACCACCTCATCTGCCAGCAGGGAGGGAGCTAGGATGCTGCAGTGGAAGGTGGGATGGGAGATAGCTGGGAGTGGGTGTGAAGAAGGGGAAAATGGGAAGTATTGCTGGAGCGGACCTGGGCTGCTGCCACAAGGAGGGAAGGGTAGAGTTCAAACATTCCTGGAGAATTAAGCATCCTTAGTTCACTGCCCATGAACAGTGTTTTTCCTCAGTGTGATGCTGATTGTGCTATGTGTGGTTAAAGGGATGTAAAAATAATAAAAGCAATAGTTTCTATAGACACTCTCTAGTGTGAGCTAGCAGACACTGTGTGTGTACCTTCATGTTCCAGAAGAACTTTCTTGTCAGGATTGGATTATTTGGCTCCCTCTATTGTATTCTGTGCTGTCGAATCATTCTTTTTGTCCACATCAAGTGATCTTTTGAAGAAAACTGATAGGTAATGAAGTAGCTCCCATGTACAGTCTGGAGGAGAGAGTTGACCCCTTGAGGTAGAACCTTGGGGTTTTTACTCAAGTATGATCATAATTCTTAGGAACAAGACTAAACCAAGAGAGATCTCACACCACTTACAGGATCTCATTCGTGGGAGTGACTGAAGAGCAGGATCTACCTACACAAAAAGAATGGTCAGGGCTCTTCAGCCAATATTTTTCCATCATCATCCCCTGCTTCTTTTGCTCTTAAATTTAATACCTTGTGTATGCAGGTTGCCTTGAGAATGAGAACTCTTCACTCTCAGCTAATAATTAGTAATATATACCACAAACTCAGGATATGCATGCTACTGTTAGAGCATCCCTAGCATAGCTCAGCTAAAGTTTACTTTATATTAGCAAGAGAAGCCAAGTCACACCTTTTCACTGGAAGAGCTCGCTGTGTCAGAGAAGCCCTCAGAGGTGTCCTTAAGGATTGATTGCTTTCAGATTCCTGCTCACTCCAAAGGCTGGGCTGAGCACAGAGATGTGCTTAACTGGCCACCACCCATCCTCTGAGCCCAGCCTGTGCTTGTGTTGAGGGCAGCAGTGTGACTCTTTCACAGAGCCATCCTTGCACACATCCAAGGAGACTGGAGGCAGCTGTAACTGATGTACTCATTGACTCAAGATCTGATCCAGCTCTGTGCCAGGGAGGTGTCTGTCTATAAGGGAAGAAACCTTCATAACCTGTTGCATCTCCAAGAGCTTGTCCTCCAATAGGGGCGAAACATTTACCTACAAGTTAAGCAGGAATTGCTGAATCACTGTGTGAATAATCATTTGGGAGGTCTGTGGAAGACCATCTTCCTCTCCTAGGAGGGAATACTGAGCCTCCTCAGTAGAGAAAGATCTCTAGTTAATGTCACCTTGTTGAAGTAGAACAAACTCCAGCTGTGTGTTTCCTCCCAAATTAACTGGGGAAGATCAATGGAGATGAAGACTATGTTCCAGTGATACTGTTGAACTAAGTAATGCAGTTTTAATACTCTGATGCTCAGCTGCACAGATAAACTTGCACTCCTCTCATCTCTTCTTGGTCTTACAAAGTCATCGTATAGTGCTTTTTCTTGAACCCAAAGATCTCTTACACAGGCATCTTATACAGTCTTATACTTCAAGCAAAGTGAGAGTAAAAATGTTGCAAGCTTTGGGAATATTTTTGTGTCCTCTATAATGGCATCAGTTACTTAAACGAGGAAGATTTGACTCAGAAGTACATAAAAGATCTAGCACAACTTACATGCTGATGACATAGGCAATCGTAGGATCATAAACTACTGCATTAAGGACTCTGGCAATTCAATAGCTGGAATTATGAAGTCCAGACAGGGTTGAGTGCTGTAAGAGGAGTAAGGCTTGATTCTTTGAATGGGTAGCCTGCAAAGGGGGTAGTATTTAAGAGGATATTTGCATTTTGCATATTTGTATCCCAGGAGTATGAATCTGTGCCAGCAATTGACAATCTATCTGAACTCCAGTTATATAGAAATAGCTTTTCCTTCTCTAACATTCTCCACCTTCAAATCAAAAAGCATTCTGAATAGTGCTTTGTGACAATGTTGCTTTATGGGGATATTCTATATCCTGATGCTGAGCCTGGAGAGACCTCTCAAGACACTGAGTTCAGTTAATTCCTCCACAGACAATGCCATCATATATTACCTTTCATAAGGATCCACCCCAATGGCATGGTTGTAACAGAACTTCACTGCTCTGATAGCTAAAATTCTTCTTACATTTTCAAATTTAAATATAGTTATACTCAATTTGTATCCATTTATTCTTGTGCCAATACTTGTACTTCAATTTTAAGTAGTTCTTTTTTCTTCTCTGACCTTTTCTACCCTGGTGTATTTATCAGAAATCAAATTCCTTCTCAGCTTTATATCAAGTTGGGTAAAATGAGCCAAGGTCTTTTAGTTTTAACTCTTCAAATGTTTCTCCATTCCTTCTGTGATCCTTATGTTGTCTCTCTGTGTACCTGTCCCAGTCTCAATTTCTGTCAGCAATGTCTCACACTAATTCTGATTTCTGTTGTAAGTCAGAGCCCCCAGCGTATCTGGGACTTGCATTATTGTTACAAGGCACATTTGTTTTACCAACTAGGAGTTCCTTCCCGTTCAGTAAGACCAGCCTGATGTGATTCAGAAGCAACAAAACAAAAATAGGGGATTGAAGCTGGTAGTAAAGAGGTTCACATGCTCCTTAACACTATTCCCTTCACTACTCTGCTGGGAAAGAGGAGTCTTGTTTACATGAAGAAGCAGCTGAGCGATAATAGGACAGAATCACAATATCAAGAAGGCGATGAAACTGTTCTAAATATAATGGTTTAAAATGTTTGCTATTACTGTATAGGAACAGCTGGCCTTTAAAGCAATTACTTCAGCACGTTGCACATCATCAGTCTCTCCACAAGATGAGTGTGAGTCTAGAGAATGTTTAATTCATGGCCTGAGAGAATCTTCTCATTGTATTTATCTCCAGGCTCTGAATCCTATCAAATGGCTGTCCGGGATATGAATCTGTTTTTCCCAGAAGGTCTGTGCTACACCGAGTGTCAGACATTAGAGAAGGAAGAGGTAAGATTCTGCCTTTTTCTGAGAAGTATCCGGCTGTGTCAGAGCAATGGCTTTGGTCTTTCTTTCCTGTTATGCTTTAGATTATGCTTTTTTTTGATGTGTTTTACCAGCTGCTGAGATTTCGTTCTCCTGTAGATGTTCTTATCACAAGGTGCTCACTTTGTGTTGACCCAGACAGCCTCAGTGGAAAAGTGCTTTTCCAGATATGTTTGTTCTGTAACCTGTGCTGTAAATTCAGGGCTCATACTTTAGAATCTAAGTTCCCAGACAGAGTCAACATCGCTGTGGAAGCAGGTCACAGGGAGGGATAGCCGTATCCTCAATGATTGCTAAGAACATAGCTGGCCCAGAGGCTGCTTTTTAACCAGCTTTTCTCATGTAATATCCACGAATGGAGGTGAAGAGGGACAGATGATAATGTAACTCACTGGTTGCTGAATGTCTACCACAGAATATGCACACATCCACATGCTCACAGGGTGAGCACTCTCCTCTTTGTGTGCCAAGGGTGTTGTCTCTTGTGTCCTGTGTGCAGAGGTACCAGACCACAGCAATGCAAAGGGTGGAGCTGTCTGTGTGAGACATCTCAAGCTGTAAATACACTGCTTCACAGCTGCTGGCTGCCTGCATCTTTCCCTGCCCATAAATAGAGGAATAAAGGCTCACACTCTAGCCCCTCAGCTTGCCTTCAGGCAGTGCCAAGCAGCCTACCAGTACCACTGTGGCCCGCTCTGCTCGTTTGGCCCTCATGCTGCTGGTCTCTAATTCAAACCACTGTAGTCTGCCAATGGCTAAAATGAAATAGTAAGTCTTTCTTGTTCCACTAGTTCTGTATGTCATTTCCACTCTGATAATTTTCTTCTCAAAACCAGACTTTGAAATAATTTGGTTATGCCCAACAAAGGGCTGGAAATTTTTTGACCCTTGCTTTTGTCCACATGGCACAGAGGTGATCCAGCTGAGTTAGTCCAAGGAGATTAGCTCTGGAACTGGAAGCAGCCAGCCACATCCATAATATGCTTCACTCAGTTCCAGGGCATCATTGCTGCACTGTGCTGAGATGCAGAGATATACCAGTTCATACAGAGATGGAAGGGAGCCACTGCACACTGGATAAAAATTTTAGACACTCACAGTCCTTAAGTTTCTGGCCTTGAAAAGCTGGGAGCAAAGACCTTAGAAAAATGTCTGTATACAGGACCTTTAAAAGGATGTCAAGATGCTGTTCTGAATTAAGCCCCAGTAAAGATAAATACAATGCATGCAAAGTGTTCTTGTGTCTCTAGACAAGCAGGTGTTTCCTGGTCTGCAATTACAGAAGTACACAATGAAAGCTTCACAGCTTGCCTCAATCAATATATCTGAAGTGTTATCCTTCCTGATCAGGTAATGGTGTTCTCCTGACTTGCCTCTCTCTCCCTCCCTTCCCTCCTGCAGATCTATAACCTGAAACGTGACCCCGTAGTCAGTTTGGAAATCAAGAAGCAGCGGAAGATCATAAAGCGTGGAGCAGGAGGGCAGCTCAGTTCACTGGGCTCTGAGCAACCATGCAACCTTGGTAAGGAAGTGCGTAACTCTTGTCATAGATTGAGACTGCTATTGATTAATTGGATAGCAAGACAAACCATCTGGTGGCAGCAAGATTTGGTATTGATGTCCTTTCAGGAGGAAAAGACAGCTCTGAGCTGTAAAGAACAGCTCCAGTGGAGTCCAGCCATTTAACTGTTTACCTGCCAGGCCCTTCCACTACCAAAGCTTTCATGGGTCGAAATGCAGACCCATTCAGAAGTGCCGACCTTACCATCAGCAGAAGAACCAGCACTGTCACACATCCCATGTAAGCAGTAGTGCCCATTTCTCTACTGCACTTTCACACTGCGCTTAAACATTGACTTGGCCACAGTGGTTTGCATCTCCATTCAAAGCCTACAAGAAGAGAGGCCAGCACACTGTAGGGATGGGCAATAGTGAGATGTGTTTTTCTGTGAGTAGGTAAATGCAATTTATGCTTTAGTGCTTTTGGCAGTGTGGCCAGCTTACTCTCAGGAACTGGACTGAGATCTCATTCAGTTCCCACTAGCTGATGAATAGCTGCCAGCTCAAAATGACTTCTACTTACCACTGCTCTAACTTTGATTTGAAGTTGAACCTTCAGCAAACCTCTCACTTCCCTCAGCCACTTACAGTTTCTCAGCCTTTTCTGCTGATTTTACTTGATAGGCATGTGTACACCACAGGCTGTCATGCAGCATCATTTATGTCAGGATATATAACTAACACATGGGGATGCTTCCATGTTGGGATATTGTGGGTTGATTCCGAGCCTTTATAAACAAGCAATGACTAGGTAAAGCATCCCTGTGGTGTTCACTGGGGTGCAGACTTGTTTGGAACTGAGTCATTCTCATTCCTGTAGCTTGAGTTGTGATGTGACTGGCAAGCAGGAGGGTTGGACAGCTGAGCAAACGTTCATGTGCTGCACCTGAATACTGCAGTTGTTAATCCCAGCTGTAAACCCACAAGATTGTTGTGGACAGGCAAAGAGTATGATAAAAATGCTACAGAACTACTGACCATCACATCCCATCTTAACCCCTTACTGATACAGGGCTTTTGGGCATTGACCCTTACCTACAGGTGCATGAGACAGCACATGTAGAAGTGCAAGGAGGGTGCTGTAAGCCAAGGCCTGTGCCTTAATGCCAGCAGAGCTACTTGGGAAGCACAGAGTCACCTGGGGGGAAATAGGGGGTGTCTCTGAAGAAGGATTTTAGCCAAGGTAATTAACAATGATTTCTTTCCACTGTCTTAGTTTAGCTTTGGGTTATGCTCCATGCATGTTTCATGATCATTGCAAAAATCACCAATCCTCAGGCAAGCTCCTTTCTTAGGTTGCAGACCTAAGAAAGACCTTGTTACTGTAGCCACTAATACAGCAGAGACTGATTGCATGGTTTAAGAATTAACTGATCCCTGTAGTGGGAGGGTGAGACCTGTCTCCAACATTATTCCAGTATTTAAAGGGTGGCTACAAAGTCTCTGTTTTCCATGAAGCTCTCTTTCTGTAAGGAGTTACATGGAAAAGACGAGGGGTGGTGGGCAGAAGTTAATCCCAGGGGAGATTCTGACTGGACAGAAAAGGAGGTATTTTCCTGGCGAGAACACCCAGCCATTGGAATAATCTCTTCAGGAAAATGGTGGATTCCCCAACACTGGACACAGTTAAGATTGGGCTTGGCAGAGTGCTGGGGTATCCAGTCTTGGTCATACTTAGTCTAGAAAGGTTGGACCAGATGATACCTGAGGTACCTTCCAAGCTTATATTCTATGATTTGTTACTGACATTCCTAAAAATGTTGTACAAGTCCTGAAAGAAGAACTTGGTGACTGTGTATCCAACAGCAGCTTTGTTGAGATGACCAGGCTGTTCTGCATGTAGCTGTCTGGGTGGCTGCAGAGATGCAATCACATCATTGTGTTTCTGGTGGGGTATGTCATCTCAGGCTGTGTTCAGAGCACAAAGCTGCAGTGAGAGGAGACTTGCAGCTGCTCCCAGTCCAAAACATCCCTTATTGCTGCTATTGAAGGGTATGTCCCCCATCAATTTACTGCACGATGAGAAAGGACTAGGCTTGTGCTCAGGTTTGTACTTCCTAATTTTTAGAAGAGATTTCAGAAAACAAGGTAAAATAAGAAAAAAAATATAGTTTATTGTGGAGAAAGCACAGGTATTCTGCAAGCTTTGAACAGGCCAGTGGTGGGAGCACATCTCAAATGATGTGCCCCTAATTTCCTTCTGCATGAGGATCATTTTGCTTTGAAGACGTCTAAGCAGAATCGAAAGGAAACCAGTGTTCAGCCTTGATGTGTTTGTGTCTCAGAAAATGTATTTCAAAGAGTCACTGTCCTGGAAAAGTAAGCACACGTGATCCTTGAACTGTCAGGAGCAATATAGTAAGTGCCTCCAGCGAGCCAGACACATCCTTCACTTGGTGGCCTCATCTTGAACACTAGAGGTAGCTCTTGCACACAAAGAAGCCTCTCCTTTTGAGCGAATCATTATCACAAAGCTTCTGCCTAATGGACAGGCAGATTTATCATGAGGAAAATATGAAATACATTAAGTCTTATGTACGCTGGTTCAGAATTACATTTTGGATTATAAAAAGCAGCTGGATTAACAGATTTCTTTGCTTGGAAGAAATTAAATGGACTAGTATCTCCTGTAGCAAAGCAGCAGTTGTCCTTGTCTGACTTTTGAAATGGGGTCACTACTGCTGTCTTGTGATCTCCAGATATATACACATAGGCATGCAGCAGTTCAACAGCTCAAGGTGAGCAATTGCATCTGTGAACATCCCAAACCATATAACAATGCCAGAGGGCCTCAGATCTTCCAGTTACTGGTCTGTGGCCAGGAAGAATAACTTAGAGGGCTGCCGTTTGTTTGGGATAGGTATGAAACAAGTGTGTGTTTTTGATCTTTCAGATCAGCCAGTGCTCAACAACCTCTGCCAAACCACTTGCCTCCTATTGCCTGGGGTGAGCCTTCGGGGTTCAGAGCCCCCACCTTATGTGGAACTGCTTGATGAGCTCATTGGCACAGATTTCACAGTGACTGGGGTACGTCTCACTGTTCTGGACATGCCACAAGCTCTCTGCATCACCAGGATACTAAGCAGGGCAGGATGCAGTGCAGCAACACAGGTATGGAACAGCTGGAGTCATGCTTTGCTTCCTTCACACAAATCAGGAACTGTTTAATGCCAATGCTGTGCCAGGGGATCCAGCTAGCTTGGAGTAAACTTGCCTTAGTAGTGGTATTAGCACAGCACTGCATGCAAGCTCTAATACCTCTGGTAGGGAATGTGGCAGCATGCCTTGCTAGCTAGTTCCTGGTGTTCCTGTATCTCTACTACCTTGCTGACACCTAACCTTGATATTGTTGTGTGTGCCCTAATGTGAACGGCACATCCACATTAAACATTTTATTCATTCACCTTTCAGTGTGCAGTTGCTGCTATTATGTATGTTCTGCCGCTGTATCCTGTCTTGGTTTTACATGTAATATAGTTTGTATTTCCCTTTCTCTAATCACACCCCATTAATCCTCTTCTACAATGCTAAATAACCCTTTAATTTTCTGGACTGTGCCCTGGAGTCCTAGGCACAGATTTCATTTTGCATCCCACTTAGTTCGTGCTGACAGCTTAAGCTGCAGTCCAGCATGAGGTTTGAGCAAGCATTCACAGGGCTTAAGCATGAGATATGCTACTAGGGCAAGCAGATAGATTGCTTTACATCAGTGTCTCTTTGCACTTGTGGGGGAGAAGCCCACTGTCTCAGGAAACTTTCTAGGGCAAAGCACCAAGGTAGAACATGCAAGAAAGTGTTGTCAACAGCATAGAGTAAACAAGAGGGGAAACTACTTATGCTGGAAGTAGCAATCAACAAAGTGCTGTCAGAGACACACAGCAGTCCCTTGGAATAAAAACAAATATTGGTGCTTACAGCCTTTCAGTTATGAGTCTTTGGTGTTATCTGTAACAGGTAAGATCTTTTCAGGTCGTGATTTTTTAAACTGACAGCATGCCTTTGAAGTACATCTGTATAGAACAGCAATTATACCTAACATCCAATTAGTGCAAGCACTTCTTCCTTCTCCTGTGGCTCCCCTAGGATGCCATCCCTCTGCACATGAGAAGGTGCACAGCTCTCTAGGAAGGACAAAGTGAATCAGCATATGGGAGACAGAGCCATGGCAGCAGCACTGCCCACCTGGCCATGAAACACTTCCTCCTGGCAGAGATGAATTGCTCTGGGCAGAGCTGGAGTGTTTCCATAAGAGTCTGGCACTGTTGTGCCAAAGGTGAACATTAAAGCATTTGCCTTCCCTTGCCAGAAGGGAGATGGGCTCTGTCAAGTAATAATTGTTTCTGTTACAGTATCTCAACATTGTCTGGTATCTCCATATTCCTGTTTCCAGCAGTCTTAGCAACTGAATAACACACCTAAATAACCTGCTTATTTTCACTCTGAGAGAAGGGAACAGGAATAATATTATGCCACAGGAGCAGGGTAACTAGCAGTTCAGACATGATACTCTTTCAGTTTGAGTCTGTTGCTCTGTGACTTTCTATCCCTCACACAGCACATAAGTGGTTATCTGTGCTGTCAACAGTTTATCAGTGAGGTTTATACAGACTCACCTAAGTGGACAGCAACAGCAACAGCCTGTTCTTCCCTCTCTTGCAGTGTTCTCTTTTAAAGAATGGTTTGTGTCTGGTGCTGGCAGCACAGCGAGACAATGCAGTCATTTCCTTCGACTCCCTGCTGCACAGGTAAGTGAGGACAATATTGCTTTACCAGCACTGTCTCACC
>JBCJKH010032972.1:14542-25492 GCA_039877255.1 Loriculus beryllinus
TCACCCCCTGCCAGAGAGCCTGTGATCTGAGGGAGGGCAGCTGCCTTTCTTCTCTGTGCTTCACTTCCATTTCAGACTGCCATGAAATCAGGTGCCTCTCAAAGGCAACACAGCCTTCCTAAGTCATGTTGTTAATGGGTCAGCATGTTTCCCAGTTTCAAAGCCACGTGTCCTACACCAGGCCCTTAAACACTGACTTGTGGTGTCTGTGAGGCTTGGGGGCATGGTTCCATGGATACAGGGAGTTCTCTGAAATAAGGGCTCTCATTGGGAATAAACCTTCTGAATCAGTAAAATTCCTAGGAGAAATAGCTTAGCAGATTCTATGTTTGCTATCAAAAAAAAAAAAAAAAGAAAACAAACCACCAAACAAACAAAAACCTACAAAAAAACCCAAAAAAAACCCCCACCAAACTTAAAATAAATGCCAGAGAGCAAAATCAAAAATGAGCCTCTTAAATAAATCACCAGAAATGCTGGGTAGAGGATGTATGAGCCTGGTAAAACAAACAGAACCCCTCTGTAGGGACTGATTAGTGAAATGGAATGATTAGCAGGGCAATTAACCCACTGCTCCCCAGAGGGAAGGTTTCCTTGCACAGGGCTGGTATTTGGCAATGCCATGTGTGTGTGTGGCTCTTGCACATGGTTTTCTCTGGCAGGGGAAGCCAAGAGAGTTTTTTTTCTGACACAGTCTGTGCAGAGCAATTCAGCAGTGACATTGGTAGCATTGTCGTGACCATGGCTGTACCTTCATTCATCTGGAGGACTTCCAGATAACACTGTCAGTGGGACAGGAATATGGAATTCAAGGTTTACAAGAATTAAGGGGGTCAAATCTGAACCAAGCTGGTTCACAAATCTGGTCCAAGTTGGTAGACACCTTGGAGTTCTTGTAGTATGTTGAAACGTTATGGTGCTCAGTCACAAGGCCACACCTTGGAAGAACAGTTGGAACAAATTTCATCTGTAACTTCTCAGAAATGTTTTGAACCCAGTGATAAAATTTAGACCTTGCTCCTGTTGATTTAAGATCACACCCCAGGGAGCCACATCCCAAACTTTTCACCCTGCAAAGTACAGCACTAAGGAGAAGAAAAGAGCAAGTTATCCAAGATCTTTCCAGTATGTTTTCTCCACTCCTTCCCTGGTTTATGGGGAAAAAGGGAGCTTTGGGAAACCCAGAGATCACTGCTGAAGGTAGTTCTGTGAGAGTGGCTGTCAGCAGAGGTGACAGAGATCCCCCACTTCTTTGCTTTCCCTAGGCTTTTGTTCATCAGGGTCATGGGTGCTGCATAACAAGATCAGCTCCAACACAGTGCGTCCCTGTCTGTAAGCTTAACTTGATATGTTTTATGATTGCCAGTCTCAAGGCAGTACCCCTAGAGCAAACCTTGTGGTGTCTTCTCACTGCCGTTCACAGGGAGGAATAAGTGCCAGTCTCAGCTGTGTTTTCACCCCTCATCCTGCTCTGTGCCAGGGTGGCTGGCTCTCCAAAGGATAAACTTCCCTGCTGAACTGCAAAGTACATGCGCATAAATTCTGCCTGTTAGGAGGCACTCCCAAGGGGCAGGGTCTGCTCTGCCTCTTACCCACAGTGCCACACGTAGTGATCCTGCAGCCATTTCAAACCAGCTGTACAAAATAATAACTGTCTTTGTGATTGATGATGCTTGTGGAAGGGAGGGTGGTGAGGTGTGCCCAAGGATGAGGAGGAGGCAGAGATCCCCGGATAGATCCACCATAGCCAACAATAAACTGACACCTTTATTGCAGCATAAGCATCATACTGTTTAAAATCAAATTTGCAAATACCTTTGAAAACCCAGCCTGACTCCACCAGTGTCTCATAAGGACACTTCATGCTAAGACATCTTTGTTTCAGAATAACATCTAAGGTTAATTACACTTACAGCTCCACCGGCAGGAGCCACGGGACCTTTCTTGTACCGCCTAAATCACTGTATTTATTTCCCTCTTCCTGCCACAGCCCAGGATTCCAGTACCTGCACAGGTTCTGGCCTGCATTTCAGCTGCATTGCTGAAGCACCTCAGTTTAAGAGATTATTTTACAGCCCTGGGACTTGATTTACAGCTGAGCCACATTATTTAGGCTTTGTGCCACAGGGAGAAACATTGCCATCTGTATGAAAGCTTGGGATATGATGTCAGAGATGGGCTGTGATCAAAAGGAGGAATCAGGTGTTGAAAGGAACAATGTGAGCTTTGCTAGTATAACTGCTCATAGTTCAGAGCCTATTAAAGCTTTCCTAAGCCAGCTCTAGCAGTGGCACCTGGAGGAGACATTCTGTTACTGGTGGATGTGCTGTGCACAGCAGTTGCCTTGAAGACAGACACAGACCCTTATAACTGTGCAGTGATTATTGTGCAGCAGCAGCAGCACCCACTCTGCCTGTTCTCTGGACATCTATGAAGGCATTATTTCTGCACCAAAGTGCAGGAAGAAAAGAGAAAGGGACAACATTGATGCAGGTGGGGGCACAAAAGCAGCCTGTGATTTTGACTGGCTGCCAAGAGTGGAGCTGAAGTAGGAATCTGGGAGAATCTGGGAGGGTGCCAAGGGTAACTCAGAGGGCAGAGTGAAGTGTTTGGAAGAGGTGAGGGGAAGCTGAAGTGAGATAGGGACTGGGGCAGAATGTGAAGAATGAAGTGACACAATCCTATCCACAGACAAGGAAAACTATGTGAGACTTACCTGGTTTGTTCTGTCAGCATCCAACTGCCTGGATCTCCAGTATAAAGCATTTGAATTTTCCCTGTCATAACTTGTTTTTAAAGCCAGATTTCCGAGCTGCAGTGTGGCAGAAGGAAGGATTTACAAGTAGATTCAAAGCAGCTCCTGGAAGCAAGGCAGGCTCTGCTTTTTGTGCATGACAAACAAGATTTAGCTGCCTTAATAGGTGATACTGATTTAACAGTGATTACTCCTCTATGGTTATTTGAGCTTTTAAAAAGTATTTTCAGGTGCCCATGAGATTGTTAGGACCTAACTATGTTGTGCATGGTCCTTATGAACTCACCTAGTTAACATTGTACTGAACTCAGTGAGCAGTGTTCGACTCCAGCACACCCAAAACTTAGCTGCATCAAAAGAAAACCAGAGTGTAGACTCAGCCTTACACCCTTCTGGTTTTAGACAATGTGTGCAATCAGAACAGGAGTCAAGTGTTAAGGAACTTAGCTAGATGTTATTTTCTCTGATGAAACATTCTTACCAAGTGCTAATTGTTGTTAGTAGGAAGTGATGTTATCCCTATAGGAAGCTAATCTCTGGGAGCTTTGGAGGGGAAGGAGGTGTAGAAGTAAAAAAAAAAAAGATGGACACAAGAGACGTAAAATATTTGAACTATCAAAAACTGCTGAAGAGAAAAGTGCCAAGCACAATACCTGGATATGGGGGTAGGGAGCAGGGACTGGTTTCCAAAACTGCTCTGGAGAGTTTTCAAGCCTAAGACTTAAGTGTGCACAGAGTCAGTTTAAAGGGCAAGTTTGAAATTTGTTCTTGCCTCTTAATTTCTCTTGAATATGCCTTATAGAATCATAGAATCACAGCCTGGTTTGGGTTGGAAAGGACCTTAAGATGATCTAGTTGCAACCCCCTGCCATGGACAGGAGCACCTCACACTAGAGCATGTTTCCCAAGGCTCTGTCCAAACTGGCCTTGAACGCAGCCAGGGATGGAACATTTAACAGTTCTTTGGGCAACCTGTGCCAGTGCCTCACCACCCTCACAGTGAAGAACTTCTTCTTTATATCTAACTTGAAGTTCTCCTGTTTAAACCCATTCCCCCTTGTCTTATCGCTACAGGTCAGCTCGTGTGTGGACCAGAGCAAAAGAAGGATTAGTGAAGCAAACACTGCTGCTGGAGGCAGCTTAGATAGTCCTGGGGTTTGGGAAAAACACACAGATTGTCTTTGTCGAGAAGACCACCCTTGCACAGAGCTGACTATCTACGTTTACATATTATTTCCCATTGACCCAGAGACCCCATTATGCAACAGGTCATTACTGTTGGTTTGAAGGCTTGTATTTTAAGAATCCAAATCCATTTATACAAAGCTTTGTAAAACCCAGGATTTAGCTGTGTAAAGAAGTTCAGTAACAGATGCACACAGCCATAGCTGCTGGCACAGAGCATAGTCCTCCTCAGAGCTGGGTCATCTGCAGTTTCTGACAGTTTGGATGGCAAAATAACACTGGCTTTCATTTTCCTTTACCCCCAGGGTCAGTAGGCAGAAGCAGTCAGTCCTGGACACTGTGCAGCATCTCCTTTATCCTCAAAATGAGAATCAGGCAAGTAGAGAAGTTTATGGTACAGATTTGTGTCCTTTGTGTCCCTGTGATGAATGAAAGTTGTCAAAATTGGTTGCATGTTAGAAGAAAATTTTAACTTGTGTAAGACAGATGTGGGCCTCATGAGAGCCCCGAGTCTTGGCTTAAACCACAACACACTGTCTTCACATTACAATGGTGCCACTATTTTGAAACAAAATATTTGGAGATTTTGATAGAGATTCAATATTTTCCGTAGCTGTCAGTTACTTTTTATAAAAAATCAACACTTAGTATGATATCTGTGATATATGTCAATAATTAGTGACGTGAAATGTTCATTCAGCCCTTCTGGCAAGCTGGTGCATGTCCTGTGATTGGGGAGTTCTGTCTCGGCCCATATCCAAATGGAAGAGGAGAAGTTAGGCCATTAGCTGTTCCAGGGATAGGCTATCTGAATATTTTTTCAGTAGCTCATCCCAAAAAGGGAAATGCTAAGTGGCATGTGGGCAGCTAATGGGAATAAACTGTATAAATATCCTTAAAACTCTGGCTGTTATCATCAAAGTTTAGTGCAAAACAAATGAGAGATTTAGATAGAGGAGGCAGTGCCTGAAGAATTAGGACTAGCAGGTGTAAAAGAACTGGAAAGGATGAGAACAGTAGCAAAGGGACAAGCCTCCCCCCTGGATCCCTTTTGCTTCCCAAAAAGAAAACACAGCACGAGAGTGAGATGTGTTTGTAACCTTGTGTAACACATCAGAGCTGCTGCTTCAGTACCGACGCTCCAAGGACTGAGTCTTAAAAGACACCAAACCCACTTTGAAGTCTGTGTTCCTGCTTTTAACACAGGCAAAACTGCCCCAAACTTCCCCAAAGTCATACAGCTGCTGTTTGCAGCAGCTTTCCCTGAGGCTTGGTAACATTCTCGCTGGGTGTAGCTGGGATTGTAGGCACTGCCAGGGAAGGTCTGTGATAGCAGCAAGGCTGTCATCGCATGGTGCTCACCACTTCCAGAGTGCCAGGCTGTTGCCAAGTGATATGACAGGGCAGCAAGTCCAGGCTGTTTTTTGATTTGCTTTGAAAAGGACATGACATATCTCTGGCTGACATAAAATCCCTTCCTCTTCACAGCTATGGGGAACCAGCCTATCAGAAAGAGGCTTATCATGCTTTCTGTGATTGATAAGAGGAAAACAAATATGCTCAGCCCTTCTCCCTGCTTCTGGCAGCCTGGGGCATTGAATCAAATCCCTTTGGTGCTGGTGGAAGCAGTAGCTACTCACAGCAGCTCAGAGTTTAGACCATGAGTCTAGTCCTGGAACAGCAGTGGATGCCATGCTCCACATTGTGGGTTATAAGATGCACAGCAGCAAGTAATGTTTATTTTCAAATAGTCCTTTTGCTTCAAAGTTCAGGGTAGGTTTAGAAATGCAGCACCTCTGCTATGAAGAAAAGCTGAGAGTGTTGGGATTGTTCAGCCCGGAGAAGACTCCAGGGAGACCTTATAGCAGCCTTTCATTTTAAAGGGGCCTATAAGAAAGATGGGAAAAGACTTTTTAGCAGGGCCTGTTGCAATAGGATGAGGAGTGATGGTTTTAAACTAAAAGAGGGAAGATTCAGGCTGGATGCGGGGAAAATGTCTTTACAGTGAGGGTGGTAAAATCCTAGCACACATTGTCCAGAGAGGTGATGGATGCCGCATCCCTGGAGACATTCAAGACCAGGCTGGATGTTGTTCTGGGCAACCTGATCTAGTTGAAGATGTCCCTGCTCATTTCATGGGGGTTGGATAAATGACCTTGGAAGGTCCCTCAACCCAAACTACTCCATGATCACAAAGCTAGATCTGAGGAGCAAGCTCACCAGGGAATGACTATACCTCAAAGGATGTGCCTAGAAACGGTGTTTAATCCTCTGATCTCTTGCTAATGAGTTTATGAATGTCAGCCAGGCTTTCCAGGTCAAAGCTAATGAGCAACACCATGATATCAGGCAAAGTTCAGGTGGGTTAAATGAACATGGATTTCAAATCCTCATGGTTTAAGCAGAGCTGCGGCATTTACTGATGGTGTTGACCCATGGAAGTGAAAAGGAATTCTGTACTTGCTCCCTGTGTGATTTGGGACTAGGCAATAGGATGAGAATGTGGACTATTTTAGTGCTCACATTTGTGTCTGGGCTTGTTGTCTGCCTTCTTCTGCAGCCCCTGAGAGAAGCAGCATTTCTATAGCACTTTTCACCTGCCCTATTTGAAACGTGTGCCTTAGGAGCAGGTGAATCCATGCTTTAGCAGTTCATTATGCTCATGCAGTAAACTTGCAGATGCCTCCTTCCCATGAAGGCTTCTTTTGGACACATGCAGCCCAGTTCATATCTGGAAATGATAAAGCCATGTTTTGTTGGGGAGATCAGTAGGGGCTCTTGATCTTCCAGTGGACCTCTATAAAGTAGTCCCATATTTCCCTGCATGTGGTCCATATCCAAACTGGAACCTTCCCAGCAATAAGAGCTCTCAGAGAGGGCTGTGCTCAGCCATCGGACTCGGATATCCTATGGCTGAACAGTTTCTCCTCACATGCACTATGGCTGGGATGAGATTATGAGGCTGGGGTGGCCTCTGGTCACTGACCTACCACTGTTAGCATGTCAAAGCAGAGAGACAGCACAGGCTCAGCACAGCCATTCCTCAGTATGAGCCCAGGGATGTGCAATCAAGGCTCCAGAGGTAGGCAATGCTAATCCCTCCGCTCTGCCTGGAGCCCTGGAGCTGTAGCCAGCAGCCACAATGGCTGCTCTAGCATCTCCCTCCCTGCAGAAACAGCCGCAACTAGCAGCTACACCAGAGCAACACAGGGAAAACACATCTCAGCCACCATTGGAATGGTCCTTAGCCCATCAGCAGGAGGCAGAAGGACTGGAGTCCTATAAAAGAGACCTAAAAGCCTATGAGGAGAGGCAGAGTGCTGCCAGGAAGAGGGCCCAAGGGCTGTCAGCACAGCATGCATAATGCTTTAGGGGAACATGGTGTTCATTAACACAGTCGAATAACAGACTGGTCCTGAAGTCCTTGGCACTAAGCTGGTCTCCCCATCCATGGAGCAGCCACAGAGGAGCGAGGTTTGGGAAGGAGAGGCAGAGCAGCCGCAGAGGGAGTTAGACTTCCTGCTTGGCACTTTGCATGTTGTTGGTTTTCTTCAGTTCCTTGAAAATGTGAATCTTGAGAACAGCCAAACAGTGGTCACAGCTAACAGACATTTCCCTGCTGGGGGACACTCAGAGCTGCCTCTGGGCTGGGATTAATTCAACCTGGTAAACATCCTCACTGTGCTGCCTGCCTGCTGCTTGCACAGAAACCAACCTCAGAAAGAAATGTCTCACAGAACTCACAGCTCTCCCCCAACCCATTCCTTCTTTTCTCCCCAGGCTGAAGAGCTGCTCTGTTGCCTTTTTGACTCCCTGACATCTGAGAGCATCCACCAGATTGAATCCCAAGATTGCTAGCCAGGATGGTCCAAGCTTCCAAGCATGGGTGGATGCCGCTGCGGGTATCTGTGCAGATGGACACTCAGGAGACATCCAGCTTCTGAGAGCACTGATGTTTGTTTGTCATTAAAACGTAACGTCTGAAGTATGGTATTAGCATCAGTAAGATAAATGAAAGTGGTGGGAAGGAGGATCAGTGCTCAAGAACAAATCTTTCTGAACCGTAGCTGTGGTTTCTAGTGGAATGCATTCGGAGGCAATCTGCTTGTATTTGTGGAGCAGGGGCTGGAGCATTCCTGTGGCTGGAAAAAACTCAGGAAGTAAGAAAAATCCAGGTGCAGGTGCTTGGGACTCCATCTTCCCCAGTCCTCAGAGATATTATGGAGAGACTCCATTTTCTGTTGCTGCTGTGTTCTTTGAACCAAATACAAAAATCCAGTAAAAGAAAGGGAAATAGTATGAGGGAAGGCTGAATTCCTGAAGAGTTCAGTACCATTGAGTAAGATTAAAAGATGGACAGCTTAATGTTCTCTTACCCTCTGCTTCAGCAGCCCTGTTACAGCTGTCCTTGCCCAGCCCCAGCTCACTGCCTTCCTGTGGGCACACAACCCTGCCTCTTGTTCTTCCTTCCACAGCCCCCATAGATCCTTGCACAATTCATTCTCTGCCAGGTCCTTTATGTTAGCTATCATGCAAGGAAGCTGACATTAATACAAAGGTCCTCAGTCTTCTCAGCCCAGGAGGCCTTATGTTCCTACCTGCCCTGCTAAGGCAAAGAGTTGGATGTGCACGTGCCTCTGGTTCCAGACATCACAGACATAGCAAGAACAGTCCCTGTGTGTTCTCCAGGCACTGTTAATGTAGAGCAGCGTGCAGCTGGCTGGGCAGCCCACCTCTGAGTGCTGCTGGTGGGATGAACCCCTTCTGTGCACAGTCTTTCCCTCTGTAAGAGCCTGGTACGAGTCCTCCTTCTCCACAGCCACTAGTCCATACAGTCTGTGAGAATACAACACCTCTGAGATCTCTGTCCACTTTTGGATGAGGCTGTAAGTGCTCAGTAAGTACAAAAGCTTTCAGAGATCTGGCCTTGCAAGCTCTGCTTCCTCAGCCAGTAATAGTCCTAACACAGTCTTTTTCCTTCTCTAAGCTACCAAACATCTAACAGCAAAAGAGCAAAACGCAACAGAGCGAAACAGAAACAGCAAAAGAGCTGGGTGAAGAGGAGACGTGGACAGGGGGCCTGCAGCACCCTCACACAGTGGTTCAGTCTCAGAGCTTGGAAGTACCTCCAAAGTTTTGCTCCCCAGCATCATTCTACCTGCCCAGACTGTTTGGGCTTTATGGTGTGTCTGAATGGCTCTGAGGAGCAGCTCCAGAAGCATGTGCCTGTGAGGGGAGCAGGCAGCTGCCCTTCTCCCTTGAGAGGACAGGGCCCTGGGAGTCAGCGTGATGGACAAGCCTGCTCTGCTCCTGCAGCTAAGTAGGCCATTTCCTGCACTCCAGGCACATTTCTGTCATGCTTGTAAGCTATGTACAGCTTTGAGACAAATGAGAATTAAAAGGATCCACCCCCAGCACTTGGGGAATTTGATCTGGAAAAGGGGCCTGTTGGAATAAAGCACAGTCAGATAGCAGCTGAGAGACAAAGCCTGCAAAGCTATGTGCAAGAAAGGGGCATGCAGGGCCAGCAGCAGCCCTGCACCCACCCAGCCCACCAGTGCACACAGGCCACCAGTGCCACGTCTGACCCACCTGGGCCCTCAGACCAGTGACAAATGGGATGATGGGGAGATGGACGTCAGGAGGTGATGCTCTGGTGACTGGCAGCAGGCACTGGGGAGGTGACATCCTAGTCAAACACCCCTAGGCCTATCCAGGCTGTCAGCAGGCCAGAGCTCCCTCAGCTTTACGGCAGGAGTTGAGACCATGGCTCATAATTTGCCATGGAATAAACCAGGGCGAATAAACACACCCATACCAGCCCCATTCCAGACAGCCTTGCTGCTGAGGCTTGCTGTTTATGAGCCTCCATCCGACAACATGAAGAGACCCATGCCTCAGTTTCCCACCTATGAAGTGGAGGTAACAGCTTTGCCACACCAGCCACACCAGCAACATCATAAGAATGAGGCAGGACCCAGATATTTGGAGCATGAGGCTGCTGCAGTGTCTTTGATTCTTATTTTGAAGCCCAGCTAATTAGCCTCAGTGTAACAAACGAGCACACCCTGCACAGAGCAGGGGAAAGCAGCATCCTCTGATATTTCCAAAATGCCAGGATTCCATAAATAACCTCACCAGCCTTTCCTCCCGGAGTACCCCACTCTTCTCCACAGAGCTGGCAACCAAGAGCGCCATGGACCCAGCGGAAATCAACCCCATCAACCCTCCAACAGCTCCAGATCAGGCAAAGAGAGCTATAGCTCACCCCCTGCTCTTCCCCACCACAAGGCAGCCAGATGAGCTAATCAGGGCTGAGGAGCAAATTAATGATTGCTGGAACCCGGAGAAAGGCAGATTTGATCGGAGATTGCCAGCTTTGCAGCTGGCTCCTACTTGCAAACAATTCATTTAGATTATGAAAGCAAGAAATTGAGTACAAAACCCCCTAGATTGTTTTCTTCCTAGAGAAAGAAAAGAAATGGAATTTTAGATTAAGAATTATGCAGAATAGTATTAATTCCCTACCCTCTTGTGCCTCCCCTCCTGGAAAACCAGAGCTAATCAGAATTGGACATTGTTCTGCTGCCATGTCAGAGCTGCCTCAATGGAGGAGAGAAAATACAGTCAGTGGCATTTTGTGTTAACTCCTTCTGGTCCTGCCATAAGGATTAGAACACCCAGGGCTGATCTCCCAATCATCAGCCCTTATCAACACTGAGCCAGGCACAGGCATGTGGCTGTGTGAGTCGCAGGTGGAGGAGCTGAAATTTGATGCTCCCCATCACCTTTCTGCTGTGTTAAGCAGATTGGAAAATACTTGGAATTGAAACAACCCCCTAACACCAACATGTGCCTTTGATTTGGGCCACAATAATTTTTTGCACCTTAAAGCTCATTCAGTTCTAACCCCCCGCCCCCCCCCCCATGGGTAGGGACCCCTTCCACCAGACCAGGTTGCTCCAAGCCCCTGTGTCCAACCTGGCCTTGAACACTGCCAGGGATGGGGC
>JBCJKH010032973.1:0-10110 GCA_039877255.1 Loriculus beryllinus
AGCTTTTACCATAACAAGGAAATTAATATGTATATTTTTATGTGACACCAGGCTAATTCCTTCCTGAAAAAACAAACCTGTTAGTTACAGCCCCCTCATTCCTCTAGGTTTGTCCTGACTTTCTCATTATTCAGTCACTAGCCTGTGTTAGAAACATTGAAAACAAAATAATAAGTATCTGTGCTATAGGTATAGATTTTAAGTAAGTGGTGGTACAGTGGATTGGAAACCAGAACAACTCTGCACCTTACCCCTTCAGCCCTGAGTGCCTCTGTGGCCCTGCCTTGTGCTTTTCCCTGCTCCTGTTGGATATTTGAATTCTGTATGTGTGAGAGTTTAATATAAATAAGTTTGGACAGATATGTCTGTAAAGTGCAAAGAACTGAAATGGCTATTAATAATTAGCTAGAGTTACTGACAACAGTTGAGAGCATATTGAAAAAAGTGTGTAACCTTTAGATACCAGGACCTCCTTTTACTGTGGCTGCTGCATGAAATAATCTCTGTGTGTAACCCTTGTAGAAATGTTTGGGAAAGTGATTCACTCTGGGGCACGTGCTGTCTCTGAGGTGGTGTGCACTCTCCCCAGGTAAGATTGGTGGGGCTGGTACTGAGCATGGCTCTGGAGGCTTTGTCTCCCAGTCAGTAGTGAGAACTTCTCATTAAAACTGTTGAAACTCTCTTCTGAGGATGAAATCTCTCTTCTGCTGATGAAATGCAGAGAAAGAGGCAAGTTCTAAGATGCAGGATGTGTTTTTATTTTTTTTCATCATGTCTTTAAAAATCATGGCAGAGGAGCTGAGTGAAGTGTAGGCATTTCTTAGAAGCAAACACTTGATCATCTGCCTGTTACTATGGTAGCTACATGCCACCTCTCTGATTACTTAGATTAATAGTGATTATTGTTTAGGTAGTCACTGTTAACTTTAAAGATGCTGAACTCCTCAACTTCTGCTGTACCAGCCACTGACCTTTTAAAATGATGACCAATGTTACTCAATAAATTATTTCAAAGAAATGTTACTTTTTGCATAGTTGAGAAATGATACTTCAATTTACCTGTTGTCCTACAATGGATGCAACCTGAATGATAATGATACTTTGTACAATGTTGATATACCCCACCAAGATATTTTAAAGCAAACAAAACAGGTAACTTAGCTCACACGTTGCGCTTTGCAGGGGATTATTCCTTCCCCTATTAACAAACTCTTCTTTTTAAATGGAGGTTTTGAAAAAGATGCTGGAGGTGGATTGTATCATCATCATAGTACAATTTTATCTTTGTAGGCTTAATGTGGTAGATTTAACAAAAGAAGTCCATGCGTGATGGGCCCATACAGTAAGAACTGAGCATGAATTATCGGAAAGGTTTCCTTCTGGTTTGTATGCTTTGTATTCACTGTGAAGTAGCAAAAGACACTTCATGTGCCTATAGACTGGACATGACCTTCTACCAATAGAGATCACAAGTGAGTTGAAACCTTCAGTGAAATCGTATGGTCTAAATAATCTTTGTACAATGTGAGGTGATGTTCTTATTACTACAGCTGATTGTGAGCTCTTGTAGAGCGAACAGGTGGCCAACTAATTTGTAGTCTCTTTAATAGTTTCATTTTTTTATCTAATTCAAAGATTGAAAGAACTATTTTGCAAAATGTAACTTGCAGGTTTCAACCAAACCAACCCCTTCAGCACATGCCTGTAGCGGTTTTCTGCAAGATGCTGTCAAAGTTGATCATACCTGTGTGTTCGCCTGATTGTTTTGCATGTTTGCTTGCCAGCCTATCTCAGCTGGATTAATTAAATCCACAGGTTGCAGTCCTCTTAGTTCACATGGTAAACTATTTTTGGCAGGAATTTTCTTTGAGAGTTTTCTCTGAGTGTTCAATGGCCTGTATTTGATTGTGGTCTTCAGACACTGCTGTAACACAAATAATGTTACTATCTACAGGCATACGCTTCATCTGCACATTTGGTAGCAAAGCTGATCTTGTTACATTAAGTTTTCCACCCTGGCAAGTAGCTGTTCAGAGGGAAGAAGCAGAAGGGTCTAAAAGTATCTCGTCCTGCTGTTTGTATGCTTGTCATTCTGGATATTTAGTAATTAATTTGATTTTGTTTTAACCTCTGTGCACATGATGGAGATTGTAGATATTTCCTCCCAAGTTTCTGTGTCATCAAAAGCACATTCCTTGTTTTACTTCTGCTCTATTTTGCCCGGTAGGCTTTGTATTTCACCATAATTTGATTCACTGCTAAGGATTTGACGGATGTAGGGTCTTCCATAGAGGTGACCTCTATATCCTGCTTGAATTAGCTCCAAGATAATTCACATACTGCCTCGACTGCTAAATTGTCTGCAGCAGTATTATGCATGACATCCATCTGTTTTCCTATGCTGGATCCTGTTTGATTCTCATGCTGTGCTCCTTCCTTTGACATGACAAGAGCTGAAGAGACCCTAGGAAAAGGAACAAAGGTGACCTCCTCTGTTCATGGGAGGATGCCCATCTGTGGGCCATTTCCCAGCAAAGCCTAAATTTGCTGCAGGTTCACTGAAGTATGAATTCTTTTCTCAGCCTGTCTTAACCTGATCAATAGGTTTGTGGGCTGTGGTATTTCTGTTGTGACTAGAATCATCCCTAGGAGTATGTGGTAATATCTCTAGGGATGGAAGGTGTAAAATATATACAGGTGCCCTTCATGAGGTACATACAGATGAGCTGGAAAATAAGAGGCAGATGCAACAAGGAGTTACAGAGAACAGAAATAATCCTGAGATTACGGCCTCAGGATTTCTGAGGCAGTAACCAGGTTTCTTGTTGGATCTATCCTTATTTGCTATGGCTGACTTTTTCCCTTGCTGCATCCCAGCAAAACTAGTAAAACTCCACAGTTAATTCTTTCTGATACTCCTTCTACACTGGATAGTTCCATTTTCAATGCATTTCTTAACATTACTCTGATTCTAACTAAAATCCTTTGTTGTTGTTGTTTTTGCTGTGCGTTATTTTCTTCTCAATTGCTCCAAAGTTAATGAAGCTGCATTAATCAGTCCGGCAATGTGCAGGGCTTTTTTCAGCATCATTTTCCTTCCCTAAGATACTATCACACTTTTTTTTTTTTGCAGCTCTGAAAATATTTGGCTTGTAGAAGCAGTACCATAATGAAAAGGCTGCTTTATGATACCCGAGAGACCCTTCCGAATATTTCTGATCAATAAATGAAAGCTTTACAGCATTAAAATGTCTGCTAACAATAATTCTTTAAGCTTTACAGCTAGTAATATCTTTCTGTAAATCTAACTTTTCTGCATTTACATTACGGTCTTTACATATGGCATTGTCAAATATTCATGACTTAAATCTTATGAATTATGCACTCCATCTAAAGACCACTTCCTTGCAACTAAGAGGCCAGCCTCTTACAGAACTGCTATCCTAGTTTAGTGAATGTGAAATTTACAGATCGAGTTATTGTGCATCAGATTATATGGTGTACACTGCTTAAAATATAGTAACACAAATGTTATTACACTAAATTTCGGTTGGTGTCCTAGAATAACATTAGAAAGAATCGCATATTTCATGATTAAAAAGATACAGTTCTTCACCTTTCACAAGAAGGTAAAAGACAGGGACAAAGTTTCAAGAAAAAACTACACACATATTAAGGATGATGTGTAAATTTCTACCTGACCTGTTAGTGTTCCTCAGCAAATTTAGAAAATAACTTTATAGAAATTCAGAGTGATTCCTAGGGTTCCCCCTCCACAAACACCCCAGGGAGGTGCTGCCACCCACAGAGACAATAAATAAAGGAGCAAACACTTCATTTTCATGAAACTTGAAGGACTTCAGTATCCCAAAAATATGTGCCAAAATAACTGGTATCAATAAACAGACTCCTAAACTTCTTGGGGGAAAGGCACAGACAGCGTCGTTATTTTATTTAGGTTTTATAAAAGTAAGCCTAGAACTGGAATAAAAGTTATCCTGATGGCAGCCACCTCCATTTGTGAGCTTCCATAACCTCCTGCTAGCCTACGTGGTGACAGCCTTGTGTGTATGCAGTAAACAGACCCAACAGATTGCTTTGTAACACTTCTGTAACACCTAATACTAAGCCACTAACCTGTCCAAGTAGAGAGAGCAGTACTGGTAGAGGCAGCTGTGTAGCTGTTAAAGGCAGACTACACAATCTTTCAAAGCAAACTGCGTTCCAGGAGACCACCAAAACCCTGTGATCCTGATTCCTAACAATAATCACTGATTTCATTAAATTGCCAAATTGTAATGACAAATACTGAAGTCATCCCAGAATAAACTGTTATCACATAATTCTCTAATGTATTAAATCTATTTTAGAAACATAATGAATGTACTGAATATATTATATTTCAGAAAGATGAAAAACATCATGTTATAACACATTTTTTCCTCCATGGTGTACAACCCATTTCAAAAAAAAAAATAAAAAACCAAAAAAAAAAAAAAACCACACACATGCAAAAAAGAAAAGAAACAAGAAAAAATATTACTAATATTATTATTTAACCCTGCTCTATTCAACTGTCACTAAACCATCACATCTTTAGTTGAGTAAAAAAAATAAAATTCAGTTAGGGACATAGAACTTCTGTTTCCTGTGGTTTATTTCACTTTATATAAAATATTCATATGTAATATATTTATACCAAGCTGCAGCTCTGGGAACTTTGCCATCACTATGCTCACAGCAGCAGTTTTGTTGCTGCTGTGCACCAGTTTCCTCTGGTACCTGTACAGCTGTGGTTTTTTTTTTTCTTGGCACGGAATATAACAGATTTAACATTTCCTCTAGTATTTAGAAAAAAAAATAAATAAATCAACAGTTAAATAGTTTTATCCAGTAGCATCTAAGCTGAAATTAAACGTAACTCCTGCCTTGCGTACAACTTACAGAAAGTCTGAAATACTAGCAATAAACACCTGTATGTCAACGCAGTTCAGCTAAAGCCTCTACTCAGTCCTCAATGGATTGTTAATGTAGGTTTCAGAACAGCCCAGTTAATTTTTTTCCCCGAGACTTCAATTAATTTTGTATCAGACACTAATTGCCTACTTCTGTTCAATACCTGCTCAAATCTTGCTTCACAAATTATTTCATCCTCCCTTCTTCCTTAGGTTTTCAAAGTTGATGGGATTGAAAAATCTGTGGAAATGAGCTTTTATAAGGAGGACCCAGTTGTATACTATCTGCATACAGATACAGAGAAACAGTCAATACTAGGTTTTCTTCCAGCTTTTCAAACATACATAATGATGTATCTTTCCAAAAACTGCAAAACTACATAACTAGCACTCATGATGAGCACTATCTAGAATAAGGCTTCCTTCAAAATTAGTTGGGTTATTGAAACACCACGGGATGAATCTGCAGCTGGAGTATATTTTCACCCTGAAATGCCACATCTGTGGTATTTTATTCTTTTTTTTTTCTCCAGTGCTCTTCCAGATTGTACCAAAGTGTAAGCCAATAACTTTGAGACTCACATCAGAGTATTACACACAGAAAGATTAAGTATTAGAATACCAGAGATGTTCTAGAGAAATGCCCCAACACACACACACATTTTTCGTTCCTATATGTTTAAACTTTTTTTCATTTCAGGAATTGCCCATTAAATTCAGATTAATCTTATCTGACTTCAAGGGAAAAATAAACAACAGCCTATTTAAATCAGCTGAAGACATGATTCATTGATTCCATTGAGACTATACAGATACACAGAAACATATCCCATGAAAAATATTTGTAAGTTCACACCTTGCATTTTTTTATTTAACATGTGAGAAGCTGCACACCAAAAAGGCAGACATGTTAAAATTGACAGATTTAAGACAAATTAAAACCACAGATTTTAGAGATGAAAAATAAGAAATTTTGCTGCTTATATTCCGCCTACTCTCTGCCCAGAAGACACTCTTCGAGAGCACCTACTGAAATTCTAAAGCATCTTTATAGTCAGAAGAGCAAAGCATACCCACCAATACACAGGCAAAAGCTTCAACCACAGTCACTTGTATGACTGCATTTATCAAATTAGAATGTTTCAAGCAGCATTACTACATGTTATTTTTACACATATAAATATTTTCCTACCTTAGCTCACTTTCTACTCTGAAGCCTTTTCTTTTTGCCAGCTCCATCAAAAATTTCCTTCTGGTCATGCCCATCTTCCTCTGCATAATAAAAATTACAAACTCATTGAACTTTATTTCATAACTGCAAGAAAGGTTTGGGGCATGTATCCCTTTCTGTCTCTTCCTCTGGGAGGATACAGCTGGAGCTCTGATGTTATCCATGATGCAAGGCAGAAGTATTTTCACTTGGGTAAAAAGGAGATAACATGCTTTCTGGCAGACAGCAGCTGTATTTATAGTCACCACCCATTGAAGTAATTTTCTTCTGTTTCCCCTCTGAAATCAAAACCAGGTGCTACACAAGCAGAAACATCATTTGCTTTCTTTCAGCTGGGAATTCGTGTACAGAAGTACTCCAGACAGGTGCAAATATGCTTTTGTTCTTCAAAATAACCATTACCTGTAAAGACTTTATCCAAATAATATTGGACATGGCAAACTTATCTGAAAACATCAGCCAGGTCTTCAGCTAGTTTAATGGCCCAGTTCCATCAATTTCTGCTTTCAAATCTTTTCTAAATCTCACTTTTCTAAATTGCAGGGCACAATAATTTTCAATTTATTAAAAAAAAAAAATTCCTCTTATTGTTAGTTAAGAACTATGTCTTAGAATACAACTAAATAACAGTATAAAAATATGTTGTATTTGTGTCCGCATTTATATCTGTACACTTGCTACTTCCATGTAATTAATTTGATTAAAAAATAGATTTAAGAGAGCAAACAAAAATAAGTTATTGAAATTGACTTTACAATAAAAGAAACACTTTGCTGTTTTGATAGTAAGGCAACAAAAGAAGAAGAGAAAGCATTAGAGATGTGTTTAATTATAACTTTGGTATGCATTGTCAACACTGCCTTCTACCATTTGCCCTAGTATGTACTGGCATCTGTGGCAGGTACAGCATTTAAGCACACAGTGATCTCCAAACAGCTACAGAAGAGATTATGGAAACTGTACCTTCCTTTCCTAGAGAATGGGGTATTGGTCATCAGAGTACTATGCTAAAGTTTGTTGCAGATATTGTGCTGAATCCAGTGAGGTGCCACTATTTCCATCAGTGCAAACTGAGTGCAAACAAACAGGTTTACAGCACAAGCATTTATTTCATCACAAATTTACTTCAGTGGTAAATATCCCCATTTCTATATCAAGTTGGATTTTTATTTTTAGCGTAGCAGAGGATTTGGATTTTACCAGTTCTTCAGAATGTGTCAGAAATGTTATATCTTGCAATTCTCATTGCTCATGTTCAAGAGAGGAAGCAAGGTGGAAAAATTCTGCCTAAGATAGATCAACTATCAACTTTATTTTCAGCCATTTTATCACAGATGTATATACAATCTGAGTTACGGAAAAATGAGTCAAAACCTGGTTTCTACAACTATGGCTGTGAATTTAAAATTAAATTATAAAAGTATTACTGACATTTTCCCAGCCCTATAACTCTTCCTGCTTCAACTGTACTACACAGATAAAAGAAACAGTTTTATGAGAATAGAAACTAGCCATCAAAAATTAATATAGAGCTTTCAGCTCTGAGGTCTTCCTGAGGCCATGAAGAAAATATATACATAGTTCAGTACATATACTAGACTCCATTAATTTCCTCCCTTGCTTAAGGACAACCCAGAAGGCAAAATATCTGCTCCTCTTTCTGATTCATAATATTAAATTGTCAAAATGTATTATTTCAAGGATATTTTAAAATTATATGAGATATTTTCATAGGAACAGGAAATTGGACAGACTTTTAAGAGGCTGAAAGAAAAGAATAGCAGCAAGGAAGAAAAAATAAAAATAATAGTGATGGATCTGGCATTAAGGCTGAGCAACCTAGTTTGGTATCTCCATGTCTTGTTTTCATACTAATAATCAACCACAACTAATTGAACACTGGCCATCTCCCTGTTTACAGCTTTCCTAGGCTTCGTAAAACACTTATCTCAAGCCTTACAAGGAATAGTGTATTTGAGAACAGATTCTTTACTTATGTTAAACAAAGACTTATTTTATGTTATAATTAATTCAGTGCTCTCAAATATGTAAATATAATTTCCCCCAGTGTAACATCAAAATGCTCAGTGCCAGTAAAATCCTTCTGGCATGAAAAACATGAGTTATTATTCCTTTGTGTTACTGTAATAACTCCTGAGCCAGATTTTTGAGGGTATTTAGATGCCAAAAAGCTGTAAATAGAGCCCTAGTGGGATTTTCAAAGTGCCTAAGCAGCCTGGGCACCCAGCTCCTCTGGAAAACAATTTTTGTCTTTGAACCTAATGCAAAGGATTTTCTCTAAGAAACACAGTATAGTATCACAAAAAGGTCTCTGCCAATGATGCAATTTTATTAAACATACTTTTTAAAATTAACAGGATTTACATATCCCTGATGAGTGAATAACCTACACTCCAACACTGCATTATAATATTTGATAGTAACATAAAGACTAGAATATGCATTAGGGAGAGAGCACATACAGTGCACATCTCTTATTTATGACAAAGGAAAACTACCTTGTTATCTGTGTCATGACATCAGCTATGATTAGTGCCCTAAAACCATAGAAACTTGCAGTTTTTTCCATCTCCCAGAGTTCAGAGTAGTTCACATCCCTGGAGGAAATCTAGAACAAATTTCCATGTACTGATGTTTCTGCTGTAGATCAGTTTTGTGCACCTTCAAGGGCATGGATTAAAAACAAGATGTACACAAATGTTTACGGGCATTTCAGTAAACTTCCATCACCTGTGCTGTCAGTGCCAACAACAGCGTCCCAAGCAGTTCTCAAGCAGTGTCTAATACAGACATCAGGCTGAAGCCCAGAGTACTGATCTGGCTTCAAAGGGGGTCTGGCTGGGAAGAAAAGTGCAGGAACACACAATTTCTGGAAAGCCCAGTTCAGCGCCTCTGAATTTCAGTATTCACACATGCTTTCACTGCACCTTCTTGATTATTGTCAGATAGTATTTTAGTGGCCTGCTCTCATCTGAACTGCATTGTAAATATTTTATAAAATGTTACTTGCCATTTTATATAGCTTGCCTGTCAAGAGTGGTGGAAGATGCTTTCAATACACAGCTCAATATGCTAACCTTCAGAGAAAGCATCTCTTAAGCATCATCGGTAAAAACCAGAGGAATTATTGTTTGGATACCTTTTCTGATTTCACACAGGCACAGCAGCATTACATGCATGTTTCAAAAGGATTAATTTTTCTTAGCTTTTTCATTTTAGTCTTTGGTAATTCAGCCTTTTCCAATGAATGATTTCATGGAAATTTTGAAATCATTCGGATAGTTGTTTTTGTCCAGCTATTACCATAACTCAGCTTTTGTTTAAATTCCAGCCTTCTTGGTTGCTATGCATTCCCTTTGCTATTGATACTTGTTCTACTAATTTGTCACAGCCCACAAATAATGAAAGGTGTTTTTCCTGGTTTTAGTAAAAGTTTTGTGAAATCCAATTATATTTTTAAATGAAGTTATTACATAGAACACTTCAGTATTTGTACCATTTACAAACTTGAAGGATTTACGTATACCAAAATATAAAATATTTAAGATTTTTTTTTGTGAAGTTTAATCTCTTACAAACAAATACAGGCTTTGTTTTCATCTATTTATTTACTTGTTTTACTTCAACCTTCTGCTTCACTTTTCACAGGGAACTGTGACATATGGACTCTTGAAAGCCTCAAGTTTCTGTCCTTAATTCCACATTATGTGGGAGGTTCTCATTATTGTTTGGTAAGTAATCAACAAGCTTCATATGTTACAATCCTGTTGAACAAAATGGATCAGTACCTAGAATTTCTGGACACTGCCACCTGCACCAGCAAACCTTGTTTGAACATCATAGAATCATAGAATAACAGAATAGTTAGAGTTGGAAAGGACCTTAAGATCATACAGTTTCAAC
>JBCJKH010032976.1:10788-25881 GCA_039877255.1 Loriculus beryllinus
TTGAAATAGGTTTCAAGAAAAGGAATCTTTGTTTTTTCTCTAGATCTCATGAAAAAACAGAAGGAGACTGAGAGACACTTATTCGCCTTTCTTTTAGATTTTATTTTTGAATGATCCAGTGAAGTACTTGACTGCCCTTGTCCTTCACAATTTCTGGTCCAAAACTATTTTCTGATTGCACAGTGAAAAGGGGTTCATGGCTGTCTTGCTGTGATCATGACCAAGAAATTAAGAACACAACACACACAATTAATTTGAAATGTTTGTTTTCTGGGATTCTTTATCAGTCTTAAGTATTGGTACTTCCCTGACCATGCGAATTTGGGAACTTCATGTTCCATAGCTATTGTTCAAATTGATGTAGTAAATTTAGAAAACCTATCTTCACAACCTTAAAATTCTTCTTAAATTTGAAAATTGAAACCACTCGTCTTAAAATTGAAGTCTGTATTCTTCAGATGTGACTTTTCTGGGTCCAGTTCTTCACCTCATGTAGGCTGACACCACATAGACATGGGCTCAGCCCAGATTTAACCTGGATTACCCACACAAGTCTGAAGAATATAGTTTCCTTGCAGTTTTATATAGTTAGATACAGATGCTCTACGTATTCTCTGAGCCCTTTGCAGTCAGATGAAAGTCTGATTTGGATTTTGTTTGTTCATTTTCAAGAATTTACCAAGTCAGACTGTTCTTCTCCCTGAAATGTATTTGTCCTGTACATGAAAGAAAGTGGGGAGAGGAGGAGCTGGCTGGCATATTCTGAACTACTATATATTGCAGAACAGGCTTCCAGTTGTCAGCGTCTGCACCCTGTAGAAGTATGGTTTCAATTTTACTTTTGAAATCTGAGTCGAGCAATGTTGCCAACACATATTTTTCCCTGTCAAAACATTTCACTTATTCCTGAGTCTGTAGACAGCTTTTAGGTTACATCTTTTCCCCAATCTTATTGAAACAGGATCTTCATTTCTTTTGAAATTATTTTTCATTAGTGTGGGAGCAAAAAAAAGAGATACTAGAGCTGATAAGTGGCAGCACCTGGCTTAAAGATGTTCCATCACCTCTTATTTTCTGTGTGATCACTTCTGATAATTGGAGGATGAAAACCAAAGCAGCAGTCACATTCAAATTAGGATAGGTGAAGACAATATCTTCCTTTCTCCTGTACTCCTTTAATGTTGCCTGTGATACCTCTTCTTCCACTGAGCTGATAGAACATGCGAAAAAGCAGGCTTACGGTTTCACCTCACAAAAGACTTTTTGACTAATTCGGTCACAGTGAGGACTGGCTCTCTGATTAATTAAATCGTCTTAAAAGACAGATAGTTTTTGTGTTTGTGAATGACTTGTAAACTTATACATGTGTTTGTAATTGCCTTAATTATTTTCAAACGTGCATACATTTCAGTCTAGAGTATTCATGTAAATGATTGCTTCGGCTATTTGCTGTTCGCTAACTATTGTTCATGCCATGTGGCGAAGTCATACGAACTACATTGTATGATTCTTGCTTCTTAATTGAATGCTTGGCAAGACTATGAATAATAACTGGACAGTAAAAAACAATACAATTTTCCTCAAAAAAAAACCCAGCATATTAGAAATTATTTGTATTTGAACTAGTATTTGTTCTGGGAACAACATAGCTAAAATTCTTTAACTTTAGCAGCAAATAACAGTTCTCTTCATAACTACAAAACAGGATTCCTTGCATCAAAGCACAAAGGTATTCAGAATCACTTTTTGTATTGTTTGCCAAATGTATTTATTCTTTCATTCTTGCTTCTGGACAAAAGCTATCCACAGTTCAAATACCAAACTCCCCAACAATCTGATTTTAATCATTTGCCAAAAATCAGGCTGTAAAGAAGGAGCAGATCTGAGCACTATACAGGGAAGATGACGCAGTATTCAAACCTTCAGCTTTTATTTCTAGCCATGTTCTCTAACAAGATGAGACTCAACAGCTGTACTGTTTGCAAGCCTGTGCATCAGCAACAGACTATCAAGCCAACGATCAAGCCAAACGTGGGTGGTAAGAGAGCCAGAGATTCATGTAGACCATTCTCCTTTTCCAAGGCATGATCAGCTCTCCCTTAAACATTTCTCATTCACCCATCTTGCTCTGTCTTAAAGACTTCCTGTGATGGCAATTTTTCCAAACAATCTATTGCGGTGGTCCGTTATCTGTAGTATTGAGATTTCACACTATCTAACATGAACCTTCCCTGCTGCAGATTCAGCCTATGGATTTCTGTTCTGCTCAGCTAAGGTCTGACATAAATTTTTTCTGTTCCTCTTTGCTCTTTACCCCTTTGACATAAGACATTGTATCTACCCTGAGAGCCACCTTCTTTATTCAGATACCACTGCCTGTTGAGTCTTTTCCTGGAGGTTCTGTTGTAAAAACTCTGATCCATCTTTTTCTCCTTGCTTGGATTTTCTTCAAATGTTTCAAAATTATTATAATTAGGTGAAGAAAGTATTACAGGCTGTCTTATGGTCGGTATTTCTATATATTTGCTCTAAGTTGCTATTTGTTTTTCTTAATAAAGCATTACTTATAAGTTGTGATCATTGATAATCTTTAGCTCATTTTTTTTTTGTTACTTAGTTAGCTGCTGTTCATCTTGTCTTTGGACAGCTGGTTATTCTTTCCTAATGTAGCACTTTGCACCTGTCCCTGCTGAATTTTTTGGTGAGCTCACCCTACTAACTTTTGAACCTGTTTGTCTGTCTCAGTTGAACAGACTTCAGCTGACAGAGCTCAGCTGACACACAGTAATTTCCTACTCATTTTGTGGAAATAGTCAACTACAAGGGGAAAACTTGTTGACTGTAGTGCTGGGTCTTTCTCTAGGTGTTAGAGAGTCCTGGAATTAAATTCAGAGGTCTTGTATTCAGCAATTACTGGAAATGATTTAGTCAGACACTGTGGGCTGCAAAATAATGGCCAGTCCAGGAGATGCATGGTTAGAGAAAATTGTTTTCTGAACTGCCTCATATCTTTAAAAGCTGATTGTGAGTGCATGGCATTACAGACTACATCTTTATCACTGGTAGCAAAGAGTTAAACCCTCAGTTACATCCATTTCACTACCAAATTTCTGAGGTGTTTCAGTATCATCAAAGCTCATTAAGTACTGAACTTCTGAATTAATAAAATACAGAATATCTCTATGCTGCAATCACAATAGACAAGAATTTTTGCTCCACAGTATTATGATCTTTGAAAAAAAAATTATACCTACAACAATGAGAAGACAAATAGGCAATTTCTTTAAGTATAAACATTCTTATAATGCTGACAAAATTAAATTACACATATTAAAATCAGAGTAAAGACTGGAAAAGGATCAGATGAAATACAAAATGAGCTGGAAAAATAAAGATCTGTTTGTGCATTACCACTATTCCCATTAGTTATCAAACCACAGCAGAACTACACGCAAAAGCAAAGCCAGCAATGGTGACAGTTGTCTGAAGAATATACAATCAATATGACTGCCTTTTCATCATTTCTATTGAGTTTAAGAAAAAGCTATATAAAAAGTATAACCGGGAGAAAGAATATGAAAATATTTTTCCTGTGCTGGAAAGATATTGCATTTTATTTTGGGGGCATGTTTGGGCTTTTTGCTAGAAAAATAAAAACTGAAATCAGAAGTATCATATTGGGTGGTTGCTTTTTAGGACATCCTGAAGTGCTGATAAAATCAAAGGTCTCTGTGAGGAATAACAGACCATTCAAAATTATTTCGCACCAGAATAAAGATGGATGATGAATTTCTGGCTATTTCTTATTCTTGATTGTCTAAGTAGAAACATACAAGCCAACTGCAGTAAAAGAAAAATGAAGGAAAAATTGACTGACATATGATGGTAAGTTGAAATGTATGATTTGGGGATTTTAGGTCTCTTTCTTCTATTTGAAATAAGAAGTTTAATCCCATGAGAACATACAGGAAACAGAAGTGAGCTGGCTGAAAATTTTCTACTCCACATTTTCTTTGACAGAATGATACATTTTTGATTAAACAGATTCTTTTTCTTTCTTGAAAGTGTCTGCCTTCATTTAAAATGTAACTTCCTTTTGTCTGAAAACAGAAATTCATAGCTCCTCTTTTATAGAATAAAAATGAAGCAAGGACTCTAATTTTGTTTTGTTTTGGTTTGTTTTATTGATGGAGACACAAAACACCAAGCCAAGTTTTTGCAGTTATCATCATAGTTTTATCTGTGGTTGTTATCTCATGTAAATAGTTTTACACTGTTAAACTTTAAGAACATATCCTATGTGATTTTATAATGCAAACAAATAGCACAACATAATATAGGAGTACAAAAAAAGAAAAAAAAAAAGAAAGAAAGAAAAGAAAACAGAAAAACAAGATAATTTTTTTAACTAAAGATAAAAAATATTAATCAGGAAAAGCTAAAAGTAATTAACCTGCTGTCTTAAATAACGAACATATGAGAAACATGAAAAAATGAAAGTTTGGAACAATGACAGCAATGTCATGGCTAAATATAAATGCCAACACATCACCTCACCAGTTTGTTTTAACTCTGTCAAAATTCACTTTTTACATCTACTTTTGTTCAGTGCCCATAACAAACATCCTCATAGGAATCCAGCTGCTGACTTAATTTTATATGTGACTACCTTACTACCACAGACACATCCCAATTTTAGGATTCAAAAGGTGGTCTTTGGAAGAATGGTTTTCTTACCTTTAAATCCAAAGATGCTCACTCACCCATTAATAGATTTCTTTGTATCATGTCTTCATGTTCCTATCATTCCACATTTTTTTAATTCTGTGCATGTCAGATGAATGAATGGATGAGAGGAATGGATGAGAGGAGTGGATAAGAGAGTAATACGATGTAACGTAGTGCATACAGGTACTGATTGCACAGCATGGTTGGGAAGGTTCATATGTTTGCCTAAGGCAGTGCCTCTCTGCTACATTTCACTTGCAAAAAGATTCATGTATTGGGTATGCCAGAGGGGATGTACATCGCCCAGTACCCTGGTGCTTATAAGAAAATACTTTAACATGTCTCAGAGTGCAGCTTCCCAAGGGTATCCACCTATGATCCTCTATCTGGAACAGGTCACATCCCTGAGCAATACACGAACATACTGGCAAGTATAGACAAATTAATGTTTTACACAAATGAATAGTTTATATGACAATAGTAAGTCAAATTCTGCATTAAAGTGAGTTGCTGTCATGCACACAATCCAAAACAAGTCATTAGAGGTAGTTGACTGTTGCCTCTTCCCATATGCTTCTTGGCTCTGTGTTCATCCCAGCTATACCCCTCTTACTTCTAATGTGAATGTTTTACACGTAGTGAGGAATGGTCACCTTTCAAACTGAGAGCATTCACAGGGTTTCTATCTCTGTCTCCCGTTTAATTTTCTGAGAAGGAAATACATTGTCAATTTGAGAGGCTCTTCTGTTTGAGACATCATTTGTGCACATGTAAAAAGTATTTTCAAACATTATCTTTTCAGAAGAGCTCAAGATTAACTGCTAAAACACCGAGGATAAATTTTGTTTAGAAACAACTTCATTTCAAAAGTAAAATTCTGAATACGAATAGCCAGTTGTTGGAGAATTCATACCACAGTAGGACCCTAAAGACATAAACATTACATGAGTAAACTCACTAGGAATTAGGAAGCAAACAATATAAGTACAAGACAAAAAAAGTGAACACAGCAAGATCTGCCACAAATAAATCAATTTATTATTTTTTGGCAAGTCCCATACAGCCCGAGTATTAAAACAGTATTTTGCTTTATACAAATTGTAAACATCTTCAACAGGACAAACTGTTGGTACAAGCCTTCCAAAATTCTGGCATCTTTTCTCTGTCAGTTAATCAAACAAGAATGAAAACCAAAGAACTCTTTTCACAGGGTACCTATAAAATGCAACATGTGCATTTCAAATCATGTCAATTCTAAACAGCAGAGAAGAGGACTTCTCATAATTATTTGTGAAATTCATAGTGTTATTAAAAATAGAAATACTTTTTCCATACTGGTGTATCCAATTTTTTTGTTTGAAATTAAAAACATCATTTTATATAACCATGGTAATCAACCAATTTCTACAGTAAACCAGCTGCTATGAATACAGCTCTATTTGTTATATTCTATCAGATAAATAAGCGTGTAAAAATCTCTTGATCTGACTAATATTTTGTTTGCCCAGCAGGCACCTGTCTAAAGTCACAATTCAAGTTTTGCTTGTCCAAACCTCCCTGCTACAATTGTCTGATTTTTTTCCCCTCCCTCTCTCTCAAAGTGCTTTAAATCAAGACATACTCTGATCCATAAAGTGAACACTTATCTCCTCCTTAAGAGCAGCTTTTTCTTTGCAATTTATAAGTCCCAAGAATGTCAATTTGCTGGCTAGCGTTACGGAGCAACTACAAGATGTGCACTGTTAGCTCATAATCCTCAAATGAGGGCAAAGATGCTTAAACTTGGTATGAATTGATTTTCTCCAAACCAATTCATCAGCACTAAAATACAGACAAATTATCATGTTATTTACTAAGACTTAAAAAAAAAAAGTAAAATAAATTTCTGTGGTTCAAAAACAACTACATTATAACTTTGGTTTCAGTATGGTGCTTAATTTTGGACTCACATTTACAGTAACTTAAAGATGAAAATCGGCACTTCTAATGTAAAATAACCAAGCCATTTTAAAAAACCTCCACCTTTCAAGCCTCTGTGCATCATAAGGAACAATAAGAACAAGCTTAATTCTTCTGCAGATCACCTTTAAAGTTACTAAAAAAACCCAAAATGTTTAGTTTGACACCTGTATGCAACCATCTGTTTTAGAGCATTACTTTAGAATACAAAGTGTTTAGCTCAGCAGATCCATAGATTACGAGGTCAGATGAGTTTCACTACCTCAAGTGAGGATATTGAGAAGCTTTTTGTTTGTAAGATTTCCATGTCACTGAAATGCACAGATGAAAGACTCTGAAGGATGAAAAGCACATTTAACCTGCATCAATATTATGATGTATAATTACAAACAACAGTGCTTTTCCTACAGATTCAGCACTAGGAACAGCACCAAGTGTTCAGTTGACCTACTGTCAACCGCAAGGAAAAAAAAAGTGAAGCCCTCAAACCTCAGTAAAATCTTAGGCAAGTGTCTTTAAATTGTGCAATTCCTTCAGACAAGCAAGATACTCTACTAGTGGATTTGCCTCCTGCTCTTCTCTGCCCAATTAAACAGGAAGATCCCTACTACAGTGTTAAAGCTAGATCCTGCTGGAAATTAAAAAAAAAACATTGTAGGAGATACTCCATTTGTCAAAATAAAATCAAATATTTTAAATGCCTTTACTCTTCCACAATCATCAAAACCTGCCAGAAAGAATGCAACAGGAGCCTTCAGGTAATCTGAACTCTACAGCAGAAATGCAGATCTACCAAAACATCTACTACTGTTTTCACTGCAGCATGGGAAGATGCTCTATTAAAAAAGAAAGATCCATTCTACACAGCCATCTTTTTAGAGCATATCTTCTAGAGAACGATTCATTTCAACAAGTTCAAAATACTGTTGTTTGGTTTTGTTTTAAATCAAGAGCTATTTCTGTTTGATTTACAGTCAAAACTTGTAAGTATTTTTCATTTTTAATCCATTACATTTAGTTTTACTTTCCAGCCTATCTGGGAATTGTTTGGAGCCCAACACATCAAGATGCAAATGTTATCCATGTAGATATCTGATTTTTGTATGCTAGCTGCCATTTTCTGTAGCAGTGTCTGTTAGAAGCTTTACAGAATTGTAATGTTCTCCTAATCCATAGGCATGTCTCATATACCTGGGAAAGAAAAAAAAGTTACAGAATCAGTGTTCAGTTTAACTAAAAGTATACATCATGATAAACATTAATAGCACTGGAAGATAGCTTAGACAAATTCAAGTTTTAGCACAGAAAATACAGGGTCATTAAACAGAAGAGTATTAATAGTTTCAAATTCTGGTGACTTCCAGGTACAGATCGACATCAACCTTAAGGAGGGGAAAAAAAATAAAATAAATTTCTGCATTTTTCATCATTTTTACTACTATTTTGCAATTATGCAAGAGGTAAAAGAACCTTGTATCATTCTATAAATCAGTGGCTAAATCACACTTTAGAGTGATTGTCAGCATTTTAAGAACTCTAATTACAAGTATCTTAAAACTTATCTTAGTATTTTTAAACTGTGTCAATCACAAACATAATTTCTGACCTGCAAGATCATTATTCAAGCAGCATTTCAACATCAGATATGTAACAGCAAACAAAAGAGCAGGTAAGAATCAAAGCTGAGCCCTCTGCTATAGAAAAAAGTGCAGTAATTTTAAGAAGGTATAAAATTACATACTTACACAAGTATTATTGGTTTCCCTGAATATTCTTCACCAACAATAATGGGAGGAGAATCCATTTGCACAACTTCAATAGGTGTTTGCAAAATGTGCGACAAAGCCCTTAGCTTCAAGGCATAAAAGCAATTCAATAATAGGATTAAATCAAACGCAGGGAGGACAGAGGAAGACATAACATCTAGTTTTAGCCAACATGAGTTCAGGCATAACATTTCAAATAGTTAGAAAATACACTTTACTAAAATAAGCAAAATTATATTTTTAAACTTTAATTGAGAACGCGTTACTTTAATCATTGTTTTGATGATAAAACACAGGTAACACTGGGCTAACTTCACCAAATTGGTAACTACTCTTTCATAAAAGAATAAATAAGACAAACTAAAATAAATATTTATATTCTCAAGCTCAAATTCTGGTTTATATTACAAAAATTAACATCACTCTATTCTAGTCAGCCTTGTTACCATCTAAGCTTGCATCATAAAAGGCTTTCTCCTTGGAAAGTCTTCCCCCCCCTTACACTGTCAGTCTTTCTAATGAGACTTAGAAGTACTAAATTCATTAACTTGCATGTTGTCAAATACATCAGAATAGTGACGCACCATGAGAAAAGCAGAAACAATTTATAACCATAGGAAAAAGTTCTGGATAGTTTATTACTATGTTCCCTTACGCCTTTGGGTATTCTTTCTTTTGAAGATATATTCACCCACTTCAGAATTTCACAAATAAAAATGATCAACACAATACTTACTTCCAGCTGACCACCCCATGCAGCTGTATTTGCTATGTCATCACAGTATTTTTCAAATTCTTCTGCAGGGAAAGAAAGGGCAACTTTTAGTCCTTGATTAAGAACAAGCAACCAAGGAAAAGTACTGATTCTATAACGAAGAACTAGAACCTGAAAATCCCAAATACATTATACAGGAAAACATCTATGTTCACTGAAGAGAAGGAAAATAAAACATCAGAGGCCAAAAAAAATCCATCCATTAACTGGTTTAGGAAAAAAAAAAAAATAAAAAAATGGAGGCCTGAAGACAGGAATAAAAACAATTACGTTCAAGAAGCACAGATTTATATTTTAAATTTTTTATTCAGGGAACTACTAATAAGCATTAAATTACATTCACTCTTCCTTTTAAGTTTCAGATAGTGTTGTTTTGTGACTTTAGGTAAGAATGGGATAGCAAGTAGTATACTAAGCTGTTAAGTTACCTAGGTGTTAGGTATGTTTATAAAAATCTACTTCAACAGGTTTCCAAATTAACTGCCTTGTTTTTAAACTCTGAGGTATTTATTCCTAATAGCTTCTTTGTTAACAGCAAAACAGTCCTTTTACAAATCATGTTCTACTGGAACTGAGCTTTCAAATTTATAAATTACAACCCTTCAGGCTTGTGAATCCTATGAACAGATTCTCTGAAGACTGCTCAGAATTGTTTTTCATACATTCTCCCTAAAACAGACTTAAGAGACACAAGAAAACCACAACTTTCTGCTGCTTTGTAGCAACTTTATTCAGTCTTCTCTTGGGGAACATTTATCCTGTGACAACTATCTTTGTAAACATAGGAAAAGATGCCTTCTACTTCACAACAGCCCCCAGTCACCAGATGAAATCCACAGCTGTAACTACTAAATGAATGTAGCAGTAAGTTCAAAACAATGTATAAAGTTATTTACATGATATTCCAGACAGGGAGTATAACGTGAATGAATAAACCATCTATCACTCAAGTAAGTAGTACATAAATTCCATTTAACTACATTTACTCAGCCTACACCACTGCTCCACACTAAATGTTTTTATATTTTTCAGTTTAGTTTGTTTATAAGGGCTCCAAAAGACCTAGCATAAACACTGAAAATAAAGGGTAGAATAATGAAAAGCATCTAAGCAAACTGTTAAACAGATTAGTTTGAATTTCACACTCAGCTTTAACAGCTTTCTTATACAAACTGAAAACACCAGCATGAAACTGTCAAAAAAATCATCCCTAACCTGGTAAATTAGTTGTAACAAGCTATTTATAACAACTTCAGTCACACCCAGAAAATGATTACCACCTAGTAATCAGCATTTTTTGTATTGTTTCTAATGAGGAATCATTTTTTGTTAGATTACTGCAAAGAAACAAAATACAAAGATTATTAGAAAATAATTACAAAAATTCAGGTGTACAAAGTATCACAGTAGATCATAGTTCTGTGTTCCAGAGAACACAGCTGAACCAACAAAGTAACAAAGTTCAGGAACAAACCATAATGGGTTAATCCCAATTCAGATGTAACTGAGATAGATATTTATCAGAAATAACTGTAACAGTTTTTAAAGTCTCTTATGCCCCAAGTCGTACCTCTGCTATACATATCGCCGGTACTAGGATTTGTAAGAAATGGCAGGAAGTCATCAAAGTGACTCTGCATATACTTTGCTGTTTGATTCCTCAGGGTTGCAACAGTCCAGGAATTTTGCTGATCCTTGAGCTGATCTTCAATAGCTCTGTACATGCAGTGGCCATCTGAAGGGATCTGTTTAATCTCCAAGTGCCTTGCTGCCAACAGGGAAGCTAGTTTCTGACTTTCAAGATGTCTAGCACCTGTTAAGTTTGCTATCTCAGCTTCAGCTATCCTTTCTTCTCTTTCTTTCTCCAAGGCAGCTTTTTTCTCCTTAAATTTAAAACACACACACAAATGTTAATATTTAGAAAACACCTGTACAGTTCTTGGCTTAGTACTTGCTTTTAACTCTTCAGGTGTTTTCTTAGTACATTCATATCTGTGAAATGTTCACCTGAATCAGTACTACCAAATCTTAGAGACCTCCTAAACCCAAAGTTTAGCAATTGGTAAGTGACCAATATATCCTAATTCCCTCTGACACCACACCAGAAATTATGTGACTGGAGAAATCCTCATTATAACAATATATAACACTTTACAACACTGCACAAAAGCCATTAACTGTACTCATTTTTTCAGGATCACCTATTTCAACACACTGAAAAACAAGTCAAGTATGGGAATTCTAACTAAACAACAGAAAACACTGCTTTTTTGTAATAAGTGTGAGATCTACTGCTTACGTATATGATTGCATAAAGGAGTTCATGTCACGAAACTGAAACTCCCTCAGGCTATGCTGTACACATAAAAAAGGCTGCTCCTAACCTAAAGGACAGATAAGAATGCACACATACACAGAGAATACTAGGGGGATGAAATAATACACAACATAAATATAACTTTAATAGAACGCTCCATAAGTTTACGCTCATATTTATAAGGGAGTAAGAGTCAAAGTAAATGAGCAAATAAAAACGAAGCAGTAGAGAATGATCTTTCCCACTTTCACACTTTAAATTCACTACAAATTAAGACCAGACTGGTTTAGGCATCCACAATACAGGAAAACCAGACTCCAGAGCTGTCGATTTGCCTAGATGTGGTGTCATGGATTAAGAACATTTTTATCATGTGTGTTAAAAGGCAGCTCTGCAGCAGTGATGATGTAACAGGGGATTCTGCAAAAAAGCAGTGGTCCTCTGGCCCTGAATCGACATTCATGTAGATACGATGAGAATGTTAATCCATCGTGACCTAATATATGAAGCTTAACAAGATTCAACCCTAATGGCCTGGACACTGAGTGGTGTTTCTTAAATCAAAAACTACAAGAACTTCCGTATTTATGTTCTTTTGGTTAAATATTCAAAGTTCTACTTGCATAACTTCCACGTAGTATGTTACATTATTTTAATTCAATTATTTATTAAAGTTGTTAGTGAAATTCTTTTAAAAGCATCTGCTTTACATAATTTTTTTTTCTGCCTCTCATCTCCTGACCTATTCTGATTACCAGCTCACAGCTGAGGGTGAAAAACTACAACTATTTATAAAATGCTTATGTATCTCTAGGTAGCAGCTTTACAGACTTTCAAGGCATGCAGTAAGCACAGTACCAACACTGAATTAGCCAGGTAATGTCCCCTGCAAAACTGTTTAACTTTGGTTATTACAGTTTAGTTTAAGTGAATATAACTTAAAAATTTTACAAATATTTGATTGAAATATTCAGTCATACCCTCCTCTTCTGTGCTTTTGATATTCGAGGATGCTGAATACGTTGCTCTACTCCTTCAAGCTCTAAATTTGCAACCCCGTCAGCTATAGAATCTGTCTAAAAGAAAAAAAAAAGTTAAATGTTCTTAGTATAAATGATAAAAAAAGAAGATATCCATTCAGGATATCCATATCCATTCAGGATATCCATGGATATCAATATCCATCCAGGAGATGCACATCTCCAGAAACAATTTTAAATTCTGTTCCTAAGTAATTCCAGGGTATATTTATGAAGTTTAATCACAAAGATTTGTGTATAGCACAGAACTCGTCAAAGCCAAAAGTAAAGCACTTTACGTCCCAGACCAGAATCATGTATTTTATATTTTTCTGTAGTCTCACCAAAGACACAGCTATGAGCTTGCGCATCTCCAACTTGCTCTGTATGTTCTAGTACAAGTGAACACTGAAGTGTGAACACTGCAGTGTGAACACTGCTTACTAGCCAAAGCTATGTCCAGGGCAAAGATTTTTGCCTAAAAGTTCCATCATAAAATTTTGACAGCTCACTTAGTAAAATAAGACTCTTGAAACTAATCTAAGATTCAGGTAAACAGAAGCATTATGTTTAAAGCTTATGCATTAAACATCTACTTAAAAACTACTACAGAAGATTGTTAAAGGCTCGTAACTAACAACTGAGCATGTTTCACTCCCAACAACACTTCTCAGGAGATGCTTCTCAGTCAGGCCTATTTCCCTAAAGGTAATTCAGAAGTGTCCTCACTCTCATTTTCAAACCAAAGTACATTCTGCTTAACTCTTTGTTAGGTCACTAAAAGGAAAACACCTAGTCCAGAAATGTCAGGCAGACAGATTTTTGTTTGTTTCTTTACAAGACTTAAACAGCCAAAAGAAACATTTCAGGAGATGTATAAGCCAGGAGCATTAGCATCATTCACAGATAACTGTATTGCACTGATTTGGCTATAAGCTCTGTCCAGCCTAAATTAAGTCAACTACCTTATTCTGCTCAGGTGAAACTTCCTTCAGCTGCTTTAATTCTTCCTTGTGCTTCTGTTCAAGTTCTGCTTCTAGTTTGGAAACTTCATCAGCCAGCTGTTTTCGTCTCTTTTTATCATTCTTGGGAACAGCGTTTTTCATGCCTTGAATTTTTGCTGTTAGAGAAATAGTGTAATAAAGATTACCTCCAAACATAGACAGTTCAGCCACCACAGAAAAGACAACTGCAGGCAAGTCATGCAGAAGAAACTTTACAAATACCAACATATTGGTAGGTTTCAAGAGCTCAGCTATAAGACTGCCCTTTATGATCATTACATTTTAAAGCAGCTATATTTTTCTTAAAAGATGCAAATGCCGTATCCAAAAAAGAGAAAAACTTGTGCCAGGTTACTATGATAAATGCTTATGAAGTTTAACACAGCAGACATCAGCCTGTTGCCTTCGAAAAGATTATCTGGGCATTGAGATCTCAAATCCTGTCACAAGGAAGACATGTAAATTTTTAATTACAAAAGCAGTAAATTAAAAGTAAAAAAAAAGTTCACTTATCCTTTAAATAAAGTTTCCAAAAGAAAATTTCTTCTGTTCAAGAAGAAAAAAAAACCAAAACTCAACTTGCTTAAATTCCATAAGAATTTTTAGACTGCAAGTCAACACTCCATTTCTCAAACCATAGAATAGCTTTGTTAGAAAGCATGTCCAGAGGTCATCTGGTTCAACCTTCTGCTTGAAGCAGGGCTGAATTCAAAGCTACATCAGGTAACGCTGATTCAGATTGATCTGGAATTTATTTAGACGACTGTGCAAAGTCTCCAAGGATGGACACTTTGCAAATTCTCTGGCCAATTTTTTTCCAATGTTTAGCCATTCGTGTTTTCCTCCCACAAGGAGTTTTGTTATTACCACTTTCAGACATTATCTCTACTTCATTCTCCACACTTCACTTTACAAAATCTGGGTCCATATATTACGCAGTTGTATCTACACCCAGATCCCCCCATAGTCTTTTCTTCTTCTCCAGGCTGAACAATAACAGCTTCCACAACCTGTGCTCTTAGATGAATACTTCCTGCTCGTTCCGTATTCCCTGTTTTAGAGTTACAGCCCCAACTATTTAACACCCTGCCATCTATTCATCAGCTGTATCATTTCACAGAAACATGGTGGGATGCCTCCTACGACTGGAGTGTTGGAATGGAAGGTTACAGGTTTTTTAGGAAAGACAGGCCTGGCAGGCACGGAGGGGGAGTTGCCCTCTATGTTAGGGATAGGCTGGAGACTATGAAACTCTCTCTGGGGACAGGTGAGCAGTTAACAGAGAGTTTGTGGGTCAAGGTTAAACAGTTATGGGAGACATAACTGTGGGGATCTGTTACAGACCGCCTGATCAAGAGGACTCTGTGGATGAAGCACCTCTACACAGAGATAGGAAAAGCCTCACACTCGCAGGCCCTTGTTCTCATGGGACACTTCAAGCCTTGGGAGGCATGGTTTAGTGTGGGGTGTCCCTGCCTATGGCAGGGGGGTTGGAACTGGATGATCTTAAGGTCCTTTCCAACCC